>RWGZ01000287.1:0-10481 GCA_009725065.1 Utricularia reniformis | reverse complement strand
CTAAGGGCCTTTCTTTCCGCCCTTAGTCAAGTGGTTTTTTCCTCGCTTTCGAGGTTTTCCACTCTAAATCCTTTTTGCCTTCTATGCCTCTAAACCGTTAACTCTTCTCCACACATAAACAAATCATAACCGAGTTCGTCTTGTAACGAACCGGTCGACTGTTGACACCCCTGGTTTTCTAACCACAACACCTGGTAGTATCGATATTTTTTTGAATCGTCTGCTACCGGGTATTAACTTCGATTTCCGGATTTTTCGGGTCCGATCTTAAAAAACTAATTACATGTTATTTTTTAAAAAATAAAATAAAATTTGGTACCAACCGATATACCAATCGTATAGCTCATACCGATCCGGATAAGTATTATTTAATTGTTTTGTAAATATTAACGGAATATTTAACGGTCATGACTAAAATTCAACAAAAAATACAACAATTGTGTCTTTTTCATCCTTCCAAATATATATGATAAAAATTAACTTTTTTGAAAAGAAGCGCAATGAACAGTAAATGTCACCCAAACATAAAACTACAATCTCGAAGGATGAATTTGATGAGTTTAAAATATTTATAGAGAATAACAGGTTAGTATGGATGATATTTTAGCTAATTTAAGGGACATTGTTAAGAATGAAATTGAAAGACTCTCAACTAATAGGGATGTAAGTGGATCGGAAATATGATCCAATACTATTTTTCTGATTCGATAGATATATATCAACAAAATGGTTATCTAAAATCGATCCAAAATAATATATCGGTTTAAGGATTGATTTACGATATCTTTGGGTACCCTATGTTTTTTGAATTTATGTTGATAAGAAAAAAATCGTCATTTATAAATTAAAAATATTTTTTAGTTGTATAAAAAAACCTTACATACTACGATCATGTATATTCTTCATTTGTAAGTTTCTATAAATTGAAACTTTTAAACATTGAAATTTGATTAAAATAAAAACAAGTATATATAATAATTTTTTATACAAACTCCATGAAATCTATAAATAGCACATATAATTTATTAATTTACTTAAAATAATATTTTACTTTACATTGATGAATTACGAAAATAAATATTTAATAAAGAAGAAAAATATCATATCAATGTTTTTGAAAACCGCATGCGATCCCATGTAGTAATTGCAGTTCAGATATTGCAAAGGTAAATTTACATTATAAATTTTTGTAAGTTTAGTTTACATTTCTCTTGAGAATTTGTTTGCTCTTGAATCTTGATATATGCAATTATGATTCTTTGATCTTATTGTCATTCTGTCCAATTTGATGGACATTGCATTGAGCTTTTAATTGTTTATTTTCTATTGGTATGGATTGAGAGAATGTTCGTGTATTTCAATTCATCTTGGTACGCTTTAGTGTTGTTTCATATTTTGTTTGCTTTTTGTAATAATCCAGTCACAACTCACAATTCGATATATTTTGCTTATGAAGTCAGATGCATTTTTCTATCAAAGTTTTTTATGTATATTTACTCTTGAAGTCTTGATACTGCTAGAGTAATATATCAATCTATTTTGTCATATAATTTCAATGCATTTTTATCTAAACTGAGACGGATGAGCCTGAAATTTAACATCAAGCTCTTATACCATATAAAAAGAATTCAATAAGGTACAAATTGAGAATATGTATGTAACCATTGTTAATTCTCACAATGATCCATTGATCCATTTGTTCAATCGACCAATGAGCTAGATCGAAAAATCTCGTTTTTATTATAGAATTGAGAATGAAGACATACCTAAATGCATTGTACAAATTCATAATCGCTGAAAGTTGATTTTGCTCAATCATCCTCCTCTTGGTCATTCAGAGCATTTAGAACTTCTTCTTTCCTGCAACATTCGTTTATTCCAAATATTCTTACCATGAAAATGTAATAGTCAATGTAACTAAACACCAAAAACTCTCTTGTTTTGATATTGTGATCAATGATGAGATCTTTCCATCCTTTTGTTAGGAAAAAACGATCTCTGATTCGTTCCACATCTACATACCACATTGTTTGGTTACTAGATGTATCTTTTTGTATCACTTTCTCCTTGATTACCCCCTTGTAGTTGTTAATGAACTCCTGAGGTATGTGTCCTATGAGAAGACATATAGCCCGAGCAAAATAGAGGATCTTATCATCAGACTCAAATGATAGGGCAGCTCGTTCCAATACATATTCTCCCAGAACACGTAAATGGAAATTAGGGAAACTAATGAACTCGTCTCTAGGAGTTCACCCAAACGTGACAGTGCAAATTTGTTTCCACTCTCAATACTCCTTTCGAGTCGTAGACCAGTGATAATATTGTCCAATATGAGCAATCCTCATATGAGTGACACATCATGTAGTGTCACCGTGGCCTCGCCCATCGGGAGGAAGAATGTATCCATCTCGGGTCGCCACCGCTCCACCATAGCAGTCAACAAATGATTATACAATTTGATACGAATCGTCTTGAATACTCCGTAAAACTCCCACCGTATCAAGCACGCAGATACTCTAGCGTCCAACGCCACAAGCTTACTCAGATAATAATCATCATGCTTAAACTGGATCATCGAACAATGCTCTCCATTTATAATGTTCATACTGGTGTGATGATTCTGACGATGTATGATACTTCCATTTATGAGAGCACGTGGTTTACTTCCGCCTTCCATATCTATTACATAATAATGTACAAAATGTATAATAATAATTTAAATAAAATGTACAATAAGCATATGTGTGACATAAGTCATTCATATTTAAATTTAAAAAGCAATCAACAATAATAGATAAATTAAATACAAATACAAACATAGTAATAATAATTCAAAAATACAATAAAATATTTAAATTACAAAAAACTAAATTATACCTAAATTTGGAATATTATTTCGGACTACAAAAAGCGTTGCGAGATTTTTTCGTTATGATTTTATGAGTGAAATCATCACATATATATACACATGCGAGTAGGGTTTTTTTCAAAAATACCTTTCTTTCCAAATCGTCTTTTCAAAACTACATTCCTTTTAAAATCTATTTCAAAATTACATTTTCTTGTTTTTTTAATTATGATAAATTCACATTTATAATTAATCAAAGTTGTTGGTCTCTTTTTAATTATAACTAAACATCTATTGAGTTTAAAATATGATTGCAAAACCCTACGAATTCTGTGTGCTTCATGAACATAATGACTGATTTTCAGTTATCGGTTTCTTTTTCTCCATTTCCAAGTTATCATGGATGCTTCATATCTTTCTCCGATTCGTTTCCCCTGAAATGAATCGGTGAAATCTGTCACTACCTTCATGAGTTTACCAAGAATTTTGTGGGTCTTGTAACCAGATTTTATTTCAATACATGTCTAGTTATAATTAAAAAGAGACCCAGAACTTTGATTAATTATAAATGTGAATTTATTATAATTAAAAAAACTAGAAAATATAGTTTTGAAATGGATTTTAAAAAGTGTGTAGTTTTGAAAAGAAGATTTGAAAATAAAGGTATTTTTGAAAAATCTCCCGAGTAATAGACGCCATCCGCTGAAAGCTGACGTGGTCAGTTATAGCGAACGACGTTTGCTATCGACACTAAAACAATATTCTCAATTTTAAAATACAATATTCGACCAAATTAGCCTAACTTTGAAAAGCTGAACTAAACATATATCTCATGAACAAAACTATAAATGAAATAAAAGAGTATGGAAAAAGAAAAATGTTATTTTACTCGTTTCCGTCCAATCGACTTAATTTTAGTCGTTGGGCCTGTCAGGGTTGAAGCCCAAATAATAAAAAGGAATCGAGAAGTTGTAAAGTTAAATGAAAATAATTGGATCTTTGGGCTCACCGTCTCAAGCTCTAGGTGGAGAAGTTCTCGATTCTCCAACGTCGTCGTTTATTTCTATCCTTCATTGTTGTTCATTGGAACTCACTCTCAAACCTCACGTAAATCCTAGTTTTTGTCCTCTGTTTCATGTAACTATTCTGTTTTTATTTCAATCTATGTTCGCGATGTTTTATGTTACTTTAATGACGCTTTTATCTCGAATTTATGTCATTACGTCTTCGTTTTTATAATTAAAAAACATGTTTGGTACGGGGGTTTTGGTAGGTAGTGATTTGAAAACTCTTACTTTATTTTGTGCTCGCTGTAAGTTGGATCACTTTGTGTGTGTTCTATCCATGTTTTGATGTTCTGCAATGTAAATGTATGAATACCATATATTTGTATGATGGGTGTGCAGTTATTGAATATGCATTTTAATTACGTTATTGAATATGCAGTTATTGAATTTTGCAAGAATTTTTTAGTTACGTTGCGGTCTCAAGAAATGTGGGTGAAAGCATGAACTTTCAAATTTATATTTTCCATATGGTACCATTTTATCGAGCATACATTGTGAGTTGCTTTAGGGTTTAGGGTTTGTATTTATTTCCATCTGGTCAGGTTGCCGTTTGTATGCGTTATTACTTCAATGAGGAACTATGATTCGCGTTCCTCAGTTGCTCGTGAATCTCCTCATAGGAGGAGTCCTCTTAAGAGAAGAGGGTATCCTGATCGACACCAGAAATCAAAGGTAGAAAAGCTTTCAAATCGCAATTTGTCACCTGAGCAAGCTCCATCGAGGTCCCGTGGATCTAAATTACCTGTGAGAGAAAGTTCCTCTGGTCGTATAAAGTCTCTAAAGTATAGAAAATCCTATTCGCCTGCATCTAACTCACCGATTCAAAAAAGCAAAATGAGTCGAGGCATGTCACCAAAACTTGTAAATTCAAGACAAGCCATCATCTCGAAATCGGTCTCCTAAGCATGTCAATTCTAAGTCATCAATATCACATGTAGCTAGAGCAAGGTCTCCTTTGTCTTGCACTCCTTCCCCACGGAGTAAACGATTAAATAAAACTAGAGTTGAGCGAGATACTGGAAAAAGGAATGAGAGAGAATATGGCAATAACCATGGGACTAAACAATGCAAAACTAGTCATGATGAGAAAGATTTACCGATAGGTGTGCCATCTGAAAATAGTTTTAAGAAGCCAGATAGGGATTCAGTTGGAAATGGTTCTAGGTCAAGACATAGACGTGCATCCTCGCCTTCTGATCGTAATCGCAGGGGTCATCGGAGATCAAGGTCTCCATTGGCTGATGAAAGAGGCCATGATGAGGTGTCTGGTGATATCCACTCTCTTCACCTGATCATTCTATTTTTGAATTTTAATAGTCATTATTTTTGGTTTGGTGAAGCTGGAATTATCCAAACATATCTTCTTCTCAGTGTTTTGTTTAATATCTGATTATATCTTATTTTACCAAGACTTGTTTACTGTGATGGAGCTGAAATATTTTCTTGTTCTATTACGTTTTATTTGAATTAATTGGAGCTATGCATGATGATTCTATATTAATTCATGCAGATGGAAAACACAAGAGATGAAGATCACAGGTGAGCTAAAGCTTCATCATTTTAAAAGTGTGGACTTGGACTTTTACATATTGTCGATTGCTGTGATTTTCTATTAACAGTTTATGTTGGTAATCCTTTGCCGACTTAGGAATGGTAGCAATGACTCATTGTCTAAGATGAGGGCTGCTGAAGCTGAATTGGAAACAAAGGAAAAGGTAAATCTACCCCCACTCAACGCCCGACATTACAACGTTAATTTTATATCTCATGCATTATGCTGTGTTTCCAACTAAAGCCTTCATTCGAGCTGTCAGAGAAGCTTGCTGCAGAAACTAATCAAGTCAAAGGTGAATATCTAAATGCCCATTCCCATATCATGAAAAAGTATTTCTCCATTTCTCTATTTTTTGTGACATGAGTTAGGTTTAATTTTTATCAGGTGTAACATTGATATTCAATGAACCATCTGATGCAAGGAAATCAGATATTCGTTGGCGGTTGTATGTTTTCAAGGGAGGGGAAGCACTTAATGGTAAGTCCATTTTGCACTCATGCTAATTTTACAAAGTTTTGTGTTAATGATTCTTGTAAGCTCCCTAGCCTTTATTTGCACTCTTGTTTATATATTTGTTTATCTACGTTGAAGAAAATTAATGTTACTGAGGATGTCACAAATTAATGTTACTGAGGATGTCACTCGTTCCTTTTATCTTTTGTTTCATCACTCGTTCCTTTTATCTTTTGTTTCATCTCCAAACTCCTATAAATGTCTTCACCTCTGGATAAGGTGCCATTTAAACCTTTTTTGTTCATTACTTGTCGTTTTTCTTAAATCGTAAGCTGCGTGTTGTTGTGTCATTCGTATAACTTATATGTGGTAGGTAATTTATATTAACTAGCCGTTGATCATATAAAATATCTTATACAGAACCCCTGTATGTACATCGTCAGAGTTGCTATCTTTTTGGTAGAGAAAGGCGCATGTTCCTTTTATCTTTTGTTTCATCTCCAAACTCCTATAAATGTCTTCACCTCTGGATAAGGTGCCATTTAAACCTTTTTTGTTCATTACTTGTCGTTTTTCTTAAATCGTAAGCTGCGTGTTGTTGTGTCATTCGTATAACTTATATGTGGTAGGTAATTTATATTAACTAGCCGTTGATCATATAAAATATCTTATACAGAACCCCTGTATGTACATCGTCAGAGTTGCTATCTTTTTGGTAGAGAAAGGCGCATAGCCGATATCCCTACAGACCACCCATCTTGCAGCAAACAACATGCTGTTCTTCAGTACAGGTACGAGTACACACTTGAGTTGTTACTAGGGTCCTCGAATTTTCACACTTAAACGAAACATCAGGCTTCGTTTTTTTCTTATCTAGGCAAGTAGACGTCGAAAATGAAGATGGTACAATGTCTAAAAGAGTGAGGTACAGTAGAAATTATTAGTTTTTTGTGGGAATTACCATTAGAATTGAATAGCTTAAATATCATGTACTAGGCCATATTTGATGGATCTTGGAAGCACTAATGGCACTTTCATTAATGTGAGTACTTTAATTAAACAGTTTTTGTTGTATTTTTATTTCCCACATACAAATCATAATCCTTTTACAGGATAACCAAATAGAGCCTCAGAGATACTACGAACTATTTGAGAAGGATACCGTAAAGTTCGGCAACAGCAGGTATAGTTTTCCGTTCATTAGAAAAGACCAGTGATTCTAATATTGTGTTTCGAAATCGAAATTGTACTGTGGATTTGCTTGTTTTGCAGCCGTGAGTATGTTCTTCTTCATGAGAATTCTGCCTAACTCAGCTTTGACGAAGAATCCTCGGCCGGATCGTCTCGTAGTTGTGTACCTTCATTTCATGCACAGACATAGAGTTAATTAATGTATTTATAATACATATTCTAAGTAGATATTAATTGAATAATAATTAACTCTTATGTTATATTGTGATAGATTGAGGCTATATTATGTATTAGAGAGTGTTTTTTGATAATTAGAATATAATTTGAGAATGTGTTTATAATCTAATTATACTTTATAAATCACAAATGTATTGAATGTTCTATAATGTATAAATTAAATTATAGATTAAGAATGATATTTTGCATAAAATTAGATTCATAATATATAAATAACATTGATCAATCAACGTTATTTTGCAAAAAACATATATATATGAAGTATAATATATAAATTATACTTTATAATCTATATTTTGCATAAAATATAGATTCATTAAATTAGATTCAAGTAATAAATTATCAATTATAAATAAGATTTTATTTGATTTAATTAAATTGAAATAATATTAATAAAAAAATATATGCAATAAAGAACACTTATGAAATTTACAACCACGATTGGCTTCTCCATAGTATTTTACAAATATTATTCATTTTTATCTTTCCCTAATTTGATCAAAATGATAATTTTTTGATTTTTCACATCTTTCCCTAATTTGATCAATCATATACTTTTTATATTTATCGAATTTATTCAAATTATTTTCATCGCCATTAACGTTTACATGACCAAATAAATTATGTATGATTACTATTGCACCTTAAAGATATATAAGAATAGACAACTTACATGTCGAATAGCGTTGTAAATGTAAGATAAATTATTAGAGAATTGAAAAAAAATATAATTTTTTGGAAAATATATTCATAATATAAATAATAAGAATGTATTTAAATTTTAAAATAAAAAACAATTTGAAATTACATTAAGTTTGATACATTATAACATCAAAATACATTTTTAGAATGATAGTAGAACATAGCTGAGTTAATACAAGAACAATCAGGAGCATGATGTTTTGTTCATTACACAATCCTTACAAATCTCAAGGTTTGAATCAAAATCATAAACTTAACAAACCGGTCAATGAAGGTACACAACTACGAGATGACCGGGCCGTTGATTCTTTGTCAAAGCTGAGTTAGGCAGAGTTTTCATGAAGAACATACTCACGGTTGCAAAACAAGCAAATCCACAGTACAATTTCGATTTCGAAGCACAATATTAGAATCATCATTCTTCGTGAATGAACGGAAAACTATACATGTTGTTGCCGAACTTTACGGTGTCCTCAAATAGTTCGTAGTATCTCTGAGGCTCTATTTGGTTATCATGTAAAAAGATTATGATCTCAATGTAAACAAACAAGACCGGGTAATAAAATACAACAAAAATGGGGCGATGCTTAGATATGGTCCCCATGGTTTAGGGTTATGGGAAATTGAGTCTCCATAATTTTGAAAATTTGGCAATTTTGAATCGCAAAGTTTTAGAATGGCAAGACAGGTCCCCGACTTTTGTATGGTTTGGCAAAATTAGTCTCATTGTTTATCAAAATTGGCAATATTAATCTACAACTCTTCAATTTCGGCAATGTTAATCCCCAAACAAAAACAATGGCGTATTTGATCCTCGTAATTCCAGAATTTTGGCAAAAAAGATCCCTAACAGTGTTAGAGATTCTCGACGTTTTGAAATATGACAATTACGATCGTTAAATAATTTTGCAATGATGTTCCTCAACGTTTTGAAAAACGTAAACCCTAAAGGCCGTTAAATAATTTAGGGACCAATTTCGCCAAATTCCCCATATTTGGGGACTAGTTTTGCACCAAACGTAAATAATGAGGACTTGTTTTGCATATTTTAAACTTTTGAGACTAATTATGAACTTTAGGGATTGAATTTGCTAAATTTTACAAACTAGGTGGATGAATATTGTCAATTAATTGAAGTTTGTGGACTGTATACGCAGAAAAATAATTTGGAGATCAAATTTGCTAAAATCAACAAAATTTGGGGACCAAAATCGCCATTTTCCGAAAAAATGATTACTCACATTAATGAAGGTGGCATTAGTGCTTCCAAGATCCATCAAATATAGCCTAGTACATGATAATTAAGAATTAAATCAGCATCTATGCAATTCTAATGGTATTGGTCACAAAAAACGAATAATGTTTATTTTACCTCACTTTTTTAGACATTGTACCGTCTTCATTTTCGACATCTACTTGACTAGATAAGAAAACAACGAAGCCTAATGTTTAGTTTAAATGTGAGTTATCGAGGAACGTAGTAACAACTCAAGCGTGTTCTCGTACCTATACTGAAGAACATGTTGTTTGCTGCAAGACGGGTGGTCTGCAGGGATATCGGCTATGCGCCTTTCTCTACCAAAAAGATAGCAACTCTAACGATGCACATAAAGGGGTTATGCAGAAAATATTTTATATGATCAAGGGCTAGTTAATATAAATTACATAATTGATACAGGTTATACGAATGACACAACAACACGCATCTTACGATTTAAGAAAAACGACATTAATGAACAAAATAATTTAAAATGGCACCTTATCCACTTCGGGAAAAGATTAATAGGAGTTTGGATGTGAAACAAAAGATAAAAGAAACGAGTGACATCTTCAGTAACATTAGTTTTCTTCACGTAGCTAAACAAATATATAAACAAGAGTGCAAATATAGGCTAGGGAGCTTACAAGAATATCATTAACACAAACTTTGTAAAATTAGCATAAGTGCAAAATGAACTTACCATTAAGAGCTTCCCCTCCCTTGAAAACATACAACCGCCAACGAATATATGATTTCCTTGCATCAGATGGTTCATTGAATATCAATGTTACACCTGATAAAAATTAAACCTAACTCATGTCACAAAAAATAGAGAAATGGAGAAATACTTTTTCATGATATGGGAATGGGCATTTAGATATTCACCTTTGACTTGATTAGTTTCTGCAGCAAGCTTCTCTGACAGCTCGAATGAAGGCTTTAGTTGGAAACACAGCATAATGCATGAGATATAAAATTAACGTTGTAATGTCGGGCGTTGAGTGGGGGTAGATTTACCTTTTCCTTTGTTTCCAATTCAGCTTCAGCAGCCCTCATCTTAGACAATGAGTCATTGCCACCATTCCTAAGTCGGCAAAGGATTACCAACATAAACTGTTAATAGAAAATCACAGCAATCGACAATATGTAAAAGTCCAAGTCCAC
>RWGZ01000286.1:0-10482 GCA_009725065.1 Utricularia reniformis | reverse complement strand
ATTATTTTGAATAAATATATAGTTTTTAGTTTCCCATTAAACCTTATATTGCAACTTTTCTGAAACTTTCCTCAAAAGAGACAGTCTTTCCTTTTTAAAAGAATATTTATAAAGTAAAAATATTATAGTTTAAAAATAATTATAGATATATATTTAAAATGGAAAGGTATTTAATTATAAATAACATTGTGATTAATCGATATTAAAGGTGAAAAAACGATTGATTTATCGATATTAACCAGTTCAATTAATCGATTTTTAATTGTAATTTTACTTTACTAATAGTGGATCTAATTAACCACCAATTTTATTTGATTTCGATAATCGGGTTAGTAATATTAATAGATTAGTTATTCAGTTTTTATTGATTGATTAAACTTTTAATTTAGAAGTGAAATAACAAATGTCTTAACAAATTAATTAAAATTATAAGATACTTCACTCTAGTAAAAAATCACAACAATCAATTTAATATATGAAATTCTTATTTGCCAATAAGAATATCATCATAAATAAAAAATGATATAACAAAAATTATAAAAAATAATGATATAAAAAAGTTAACTAGACATATTAATAACAATAATATTTTATTCTATTAATCAGCTATGGTAAAATTAATTTATAAAATTTTTATTTTTCTGCAATTGCAATTCCCTAAAAACATAATTGGCACAATGAGTCTTCGTAATTAAAATTATATGGAAAAATTAGTCCATTACACGTATGTGTCGTGTTTTGCTTCCACCATCTTTCGTTGTGGTGGTTCCTTTTATGGTATTAACATTCAACAATCACCTTATTTTGGGACAATTATGTTGCAAAGACACAAAGATTTTTACGTACAAAATCCAAAAAAAAAGTAAAAAACCCACAATGTAGGGAGAAAAGATCATCGGCGGTTACATTATAAGGGCATTGACAACAAGCAAAGAGTACAATAGCGAGAAGTAATGCACACAATGCAAAAACTAGAAAATAAAGGTTCCGGATTTAAAAAGTGATCACCATGCGAAAAAAATCAGGCCCTTGTCCCAATCAACCGGACTTATATTTATAGATCTTTCCTAGGGTTGGGACGAGATGTCTTTTACGCATTCTCCATTCGTCGCCTCCTTTAGTTGTTAGATCAATCAAATCCGATAATGGGTGCAATGACTACGTACATGCCATAACAGTCATAAGTTTCCTTTAAACACGCGAGCTCAATTGTTCTTGTCATGCCGCTCTGAGTTGGTTAGGAACGGATCGTTTCACAGCATGTGGGAACCCCTCCGTTACTTCATAAACAAGCCATGTACTCCATGGGCTAGATCCATCTTTCTTGGAAAGCGTCTAGTTATCTTGGTTTTAGTCATGCTAGCCGAGCATTGTCTTCGCCATTCTAAGTTATAGATTGAGTCACTTAGCTATACCAGAACTGGTGTCCTGTTCATTTGTAGATATGAATACCCAAATTTTAGCACATAGTGTCAAATAAAAATAAAAGATGAGTCATTTACATTGTTACTTAATGGAGCGAAACATAACATGATATTAGTTTTGTCAAATTTGTAAAGTTCGAGAGATTGGTTTTGTATTATATTCAAATTATGAGTATCTGCTTTATGATATTTAAATTTTGGGAAATAATTGTAAAATTTGGTGATCAATTTACATTATTATATAAATTTTATAATAAATAATGGTAATAGTTGAAAGAGTACATGTATCAATACTTTTTGAGAAACTAAATTAAACAAGCATATAGTAAGGCCCATTATCGGCCTGGTTATAAGCCTGCTGAAACCCTAATAATAACTATATATAACATCCAGCATTCACGTTGATTCCAATACTCGCTTTGCACAAGCCGTACTCCATTTCTCCGATTATGTTATACAGATTTCGCTGTCTTTGTTTTCTTCGAATACTTGTTCTTCACCGGACGTTGAGCGATATGTCTATCGTTCAGCAAATATTCGAAATTAGATGTTTACAATTTCGCATCTGCCTTTAGCTTTAGATTCGTCACTGTTTTTGCACTTTTTAATGAAAATTGAGATATTTTTTTCCGATTTTTCTTTAAATCGTGCTTCTAATTTTGAATGCTCAATGTTTTGGGGGATGAAGAAAGAAATCAGACGGATTCCCAATGAGATCAGTCGATGATATTTACAATCAGCTACTTCTGACCCTATGCTTTTAAAGTTTTTGTATTACTGAATCTGGATCTGGATATGCAATCGTAAATTTTATTTATTATTGAATTAAAAATTGATGGATTTATGGATCTTGATTTTCTTTGTGTATTCTGATTTTGTTTCTACACGTTTAAGCCGATGATGTTGACTGATATTTGCTACTCTTGATAGGAGTTTATTTTCCTATTTGATGATTTTTCATCCACCAAGATCTCTGAGGCCTCATTTTCTTATTTTTTCTCTCCACTTTTATTCACTTCAATTTTTTTCATAACCAATTTATTGAATTTTATTCACATTTATTTCTTCATTTTCATATTTTCATCCAATTACAGCATAAAATATTTAATGAACCGATGTATATCACTAATTTAATCTTTAATAATACTCTTAAAATAAATCTGTAATAATAATACAAAATCTCAATGAATATAGGACTATAGAAAACAAAGTCATATTTAGAGAAAATACACTGTTGAAGTGTATTTCTAATATTCTCCACGTCAAAAATAATTTTCGTTTTATAAATCTCTCTATATATCATCATTCTTTTATATCCATCTTATATTTTCTTTCTATTTTTAAATTTTTTTACTATTTTACATCATTATTTATTTGTCTTTTATCAATTTTACATTCTCTCTTCAAAATTTTATTTTATTTTTTTATATTATTTAATTTTATCATTTTATTATCTTATTCATCATTAAATATTATAATTTAATTTTATTATTTAATCATTTAACTGAAGATTTTAATATTACATAAGCATAAGTCTAAGTAATAACAAAGAAAAAAACTTAATGTCTTAATCATATATAAACTTAAGAAAACAAAGTAAAATAATAAAAAATCCGACATGGGAAATTTAACAAACGGGCCATCAACTAGTATAGTACCATGAAGATTGTTGCTGGAAGCCTAGTTGCGAGAAGCTCGTCATCAGCTGGAACACTTAAATTACAAAGAGAATGAAAGTGTTATGACTTACAATACTACGAGGTTTGGCAAAACAGTGAGATCCATTGGAATCAAACCAATTAGCTTGTTTTTTTAACCGTCTGTGCTATCGATAAGGAAGAAATTTTAAATATAAGAAAAACTAGAAACAAACGAGAGCCATAAGCTATGTTTTACTCACAAAAACAAGGTAATAAAGTGTTCATCTGTCGACACACCCAATTAAAAAGCTTCATTACACAATTATACAATTTTATGTGAGAACTAAACCTTCAAAAAGATTGGAGTTATCAATATTATGTGAGAACTAAACCTTAAATGAAGAAGTTTAAGGGAATGTTTCATTATATAATGATCCTACAGAGGATGATAAAAGTGATGTACCAACTAGGGAATTCCTAGATCTGCAATCAAAAGGAAGCATGATTGGTAAGCAATTCCCTGCATCAAATGTAAACAATACATATTCATTTTATGTTGCAAAAAACTCCATTTGAGTGCAGGTTCAAATAATAAATTCATTTATACGGATGAAAACATCATAAAAATATAAGCACTGAATAAAAATATCATCACTATGTGACAATTGCATGTTTTGGATCATCTTTTCAGCAGAAAGTTCCAATTACTGAGTATATGCATGTAATCAAACCCCAAGTATAATAAGCGAAAACTAATGGAAAAGATTTGTAAAATCACTTCAGGAATTGCAGAAATTATTAGAAAATGGCTATGACGAGATGACTCCAAGTATAAAGAGTTCATCAATTCTCTCAAAGCTTTCAGTGAGATTATCTATTTCTTTCATTATGGGGGCAGAAGCAACAGATGAGCCATCAAACTTCATCACACATGTGAAATTATAAAGCGTTGGGTCAAAATTTTCGGATATGGCATCATTCCTCTCAACGATATCAAATTTACAACTCACCTATCTGATTACATAGCCTAATCGTATGCCTTCTTCCACAATAATCTGTAAATGAAACAGGGGAAGCCGTGAAATGAGAAATCTTTTGGTCCAGCAGTTCAATGAAAATATCTATTTGAAAATAACATAGATGCTGTTTTTTTCTCCCGAAAAATGCAATACTATATCCATATCTAGTCGAAAGAGGCTGCGTAAAGGGACTGCAGTCACCGCCAGCCTCCATTCCCACCACGTCTCCGCTACGGTAAACAAATATAAAACCATTAAATAATAAAAAAATACAACCTCGCAGGAGAAGGGGCACCCTACCCCTCGTCCGCGGCCAAGACGGCGCCCATATATCCATGGGCGCCGAGCTGGCAGACAAGATGGTGGAGATACGGTCTTCTCCACCGTTACACGTAGTCTAACAAATTTGAAACTACATTACAAATATCTTCATTGTCAATATTGCCAATAGAAAACTCATTTTAAAAACTTCTGTTGTTTTATAGACTGACTATATGTTGAATGCAATATTTTTTATAAAACAAAACCTGACCCAACCCGATCCAATCGGAAAAAATACTTGCATAATAAACATGTATTGGTTTTTAAACAAGTAATAATAAAAAACCGGTCGAAACTGTTGCGCCCAAAATTTTCGGTATACCGTAAATTTAAAACATTGGTTGAATGCAGATTTTGTCACATAAATAATGTTAAGCATCTGTGACTGAAATCGATAAATTTAATAAAAGTTATTAATTTGTTATTATTATTATAACAATTATTATAAATATTTAAATAATGTATGTTACTAATTCTTTTCTTCCAATTATTATTCTTCAAATAGAAAAATAAATGCTAATTAGGAATAATATATTTTAATTCTTTTCTTCCAGTATGTCATTAATTTATAAAAATAAATATATTATTCCTTCTATTAATATGTCATATTATTCCTTCCATTTGCAGCAACACGATTCAACTCGACAAGATTCTAAGAATCAGATTGTTAAATCGATTCCAAATTTTAAATAAAATAATATTAAATAAAGAAATAATATATATAGATAAATTTTAAAATAGTTGTATAAATTAGGAGAAAATGACGTATTCAGTTCCTAAACTTTAAGGTTTTTGCAATATGTTACTCAAGTTTTCAACATTTGACAAATCAAATTACAAAAGTTGCAAAATCGATCCCCGAAACTAATCAATTGCTAAAATTGAAAACTTTGAGAATATTTATATCATACAAACAACTATGTTTCTCAAGTTTTCAACACTTGGCAAATCAAATTAAAAAAGTGGTAAAATCGATCATAAAAGTTGATAATTTGCTAATATAAAAAACTTTGGGAACAATGATGTTATATAAATTAAACATTGGATTCATAATTGTCATAATTATAAAATGTGAGTATTTTGATATTTTAGGTATCATAATTGTCACAATTATAAAATTATAAAATTATGAGAATCAAATTTCCATATCGCTTATAAACTCAAGTATAAAATTATAATTGTTTTATCAATTTATTCTATAGAAGATTTAGTTTCATAATAAACGAGTATTGTTGTTCGATTCCACAATCTTCCTAAAAGCAACTATTTTATATCTATTTTACACTACTAATACACAAGTAAATTAATTAGATAATAATGTTTCGTGAAATAATATAAATTACTATTCCAAAAAAACAAATGGAATAGGGTAAGTAAATAAAAATGAGAATGTGTTTTGTCATAAGTCCATAGTACGACTTGCTCCTTTAAGAAAATATAAAGTTTTGCAGATTTTTCATTCAAATAATGCATGTTTAAAATTTATTTATTCTTTTAGTGTTGTCTCCGTTTTGAGCCTTGGCGGCGTCCTAGGCCCACAACCACATTTAGTATAGCATGCCGTCGTGTCCTGAACCTACGGATGCTTTCCGGGCCACGGCCTGTGGAACAAATTTTAAATTTTTTTGAAATTTTGTAACTAACAAAAATCAAGCACGTGACATACTCTCTTTTAGAAAATAATAAATATCAACTCAACCTTTAGAATTATATGTTACAAATAAACACAATATATATAATACATTATTTTAACTATCATTAGTTTTATGTTTTATACTAGATTTTAAAATCATTCGGTTAGCCGCCGGTCAACCCTATTTGGCTATTGGCCGGCCAAAAAATGGCCCGGGTTATTTTAAATTAATTTATTTAGTTAGAGTTTTAAGGTTTCAAGAATAGTTTTCAAATATTTACGATTCAATTGAAATTATAAACGAATATGTAGATTTCCTCTTCTACTAGTAATGGTATTCTTAAACTATTTGTTGTGTCTAAAAGATTTGGGTACCAACAGTGAACATTTCAGAGATTATCGGGGCATGTTTTATGATTTATATTTACGATTTTTATTATGTTCATAATAAATATATAAATAAAATTTTCGACTTTATCTTTTAAAAAAACTAATTTGATTATTTGAGTAATATTATAATTATTTGATATTTTATTGTATCATTATCAAGATAAATAAAACAAGTATATAATAAATATTTATATTTTATATTTAAATATTAATAAATAATAGGGGATATTTACTATTCATCATACGTATTTTGAAATAAAATTGTCTTAGTCATACTTATTACTCGGGGTTAGATTAATCATATTTTTTTTTATATTTGCTGCAAATAGGTCATAGACAATTAAATCATCATTTTTTTAACGGATAAACCTCCAAATGTGCAAAATCTATCAAATTTACGTGGATGAAATTGATGCAAACAATGTTCTCGTAGTTTCTATCGGAGACAAAACCCACAAAAGTTGAGCAATCTTAGCCATCAGTTCACAAATATCAAGAAATTGGAAAAAAATTCTTCTAAATATCGGCTCGATTTATAGAAATTCACCGATCGGATGAGACACACACTTCTATTTTTACATAGAAAAAATAATTTCATATTATGATTGATATTCGTTAATCGTAAAATCTACGATATAGTTAATATTTAATGATAAATGACCAAAATAATAAATATTAATTAATATATGTGATCTATTTGAAATATCAAAATATATATAATGAAAACAGTTTTTATGGTAAAAAAATGTGATTTTTTTAGGTATTTTTCCAATAAATAATATCAATTATATATATTTATTATTATCAAAATAATACTTTAAAAGATATTTTCAATAATAATTATTTAATTTTTTATATAAAACATAAAAATAATGATTGTGAAAATAGTGTATTATGTATAATGTGTTGATTTATATCATATAATTCTAATGGTTATGTTGATATTTATTACTTTCTAAAGTAGAGTAGATAAAGTGTTCGATTTTTGTTAGTTACAAAATTTTTAAAAAAAATTAAAATTTGTTCAAAGTCTATAGAACACGGTCCCCGAGATCCATGTACTACACTAAATGCCGATGTGGGTCTAAGATGCGTCCATGGGCTCAAAACGCAAACCACATTAAAAGAATAAATGAATTTTAAACTTACATTATTTGGACGAAAAAATCGAGCTTTTGCCCCATAGTTTAAAGCTTCAAATTCTCCTAAATAATCAAAACCCTTTAGATTTCATTGATTGAAATCAATGAATTGGAGTGAAGTTTCAGGTTGTAGACTCTACTTAATCTTAGCGGCAGAGACTTTATGTTGAGAAAGTAGGGAGCGAATGTAGCATAACATTCCAAAAGAGAAAAAATGTCATACAAAATTGTTTGTTCTGCCCAATTTTATCAATCAGGGCGTACTACTGTAGCATAACACAGTAAACAACGTTTCTTAAAATGAAAAACACAACATCTTAATTTTCTGTCTTCACGCTTGGATCAATACTCCCCATGGCCTTGAAGGGAGGATGTTCTGAAATGCATCAATGACTTCAATCCGATCATTTCTCTCATTCTGGTGAATTGAATTTTACCTAATCCTTTTGTGAGAATATATGCATGTTGATCTTCACTTTTAACATGAATTAGTTTGATCTCACAATTCTGTACTGCCTCTCGGAGTGCATGAAATTTCACCTTAATGTGTTTCGCCTTTCTTAAATGAGTGGGATCCTTTGAGATAGATATAACTGCTTGATTATCTACAAACAAAACACTAAGAGCACACTGAGTATATCCAATACAAAATCTGTTTTAGCTATAAATTATGATTCGAAGCATAAGCGGCAGATATGTATTCAGCTTATGAGGTAGATTGTGCCACTACCTCTTGTTTTTTCCTACAATAAGACAATGAAAAATTATTTAGATAAAAGATAAAACTTGAAGTGCTCTTTGAGTCCTTTAATATACCTCAATACTCTCTTAGCAATCTACATATGGCTGACTTTAGGATTATGCATTACTCTATACAGTTTATTCACCACAAAATTTATGTGAGACCTCATATTTGATAGATAAAGAAGGCTTCAAATGATTCCCCTAAATAATGTGGCATCTGCTTCTTTCTCATTCTCAAGAGCAATAAATTTTTCCTTGTGATCTAACGGAGTTTTTGTAGAGTTTGCAGAGGACATACCAAACTTCTCCAACATCTCTGTACAGTATATTTTTTGAGATATGAAGATGCCCACACCTTTACGTTGAGTAATTTCCATGCCCATAAAATATTGCATCTTCCCGAGATCTGTCATTTCAAAGCAAAGAGTCATGAATTTTTTGAAATCCTCAATATGATGTTCCTTATTTGACGTAATCAGTAGATCATCAACGTACAAAGACACTAATAATATGTCATTCCCTTCAAAGGATATTATAAATAAAGAGTGATCTGAAGCACATTTTCCGAAACCAAGTTGTGAGAGAGTACCGTTCATTTGTTCATTCCATGCTCTGAGGGCATGTTTTAAACCATAAAGTACTTTGATCAACCTGTACACTTTATGCTACTCACCAGATTTGATAAACCCCTCAGGCTGGCTAACATAGACCTCCTCTTCCAATAGACCATGCAAGAAGGCGGTCTGCACATCCATGTGATGAATTGACCATCCTAGATGAGCAACTAAAGCAAACAAAAATTTAATTGAGTCAAGACGAGTCACTAGTTCAAACACTTCACTATAATTTATACATATGATTTAGGTAGTCATTTGCATAAGTCTTGCCTTATACTTGTTAATTGTCTCATTTGGATTGATCTTCGCTTTGTATAACCACTTCACACCAATGACTTCTTTGTTTGTTGGTTTTTCTACAAGCTCCCAGGTTTGATTTTCCACAATTGACTTTATTTCATCTTTCATTGCCATTTTCCAGTGGTCATGACTTTGAGCTTTTGCAAAATTCTTCGGATCATATATTCTAACAAAAGAATCAACAACAAAATATGTAATTTTTTCAGTATTTTCATAGATATCAATCAAACTTTTTTATTTTGTATGTCTCTCACTATCAGAATCATCATCAGTCGAGTCTCTAGAACTTTGAGATTCACAAGTGTATTTTTCATTATTTATTTGAAATTGTTCTTTATTTGTTTCCAACAACTCAGTGGCTTCACAGATTTGAGATGTACCTTGATTTTGTGTCTAACATATATATTCTGCATTATTAATAGGATTATCATCCATATAGTCATCCAGATAGTCTCCTCCTAGCTTCACCATCTCAGTTTCAACATTGTGATCACTTTCATTTCCTGAAATAACATTATGATGTTTAATAACATAATTATTCCAATCTCACTCTTTATCTTCCTCGAATACGACATCCCTACTAATGTAAATATGTTTTATGTATGGAAACATAATTCGATAACCTTTCACATTGCTGCAATATCCTAGAAAAACACCAATTTTTGTTTTCTCATCGAGCTTGGTTCGTTTAATTTCTGTGATGTGTACTTGACACACACATCCAAATACCCGGAGGTGTTTTAGGGATGGTTTTTCACCATTCCATAGTTCAAATGCAGTTTTATTTCCTAATGTTTGAGATGGAAGAGAATTAAGTAGATAATTTGATGTAGATGTTGCTTCTGCCCAACATTTACTTGGGAGTCCTTTTTCGAACATCATGCATCTGACCATTTCGATTATCGTCATGTTCTTCCTCTCACTTACCCCATTTTGCTCAGGAGTATAAGGGGTAGTGTATTCATGAATTATTCCCTCATCAATACAGAAAAATTCCAAAGCTTTTGAAATAAATTCTCCACCGTTATCTGATCTCACTTTCTTTAATTTCCTATCGGATTGTCTCTCAACAATTGTCTTATACGATTTAAACACTGAAAACGTTTCAGATTTATTTATCATAAAATAGATCTGATATTGCCTGGGGTTATTTATGTTATTATGAAACCCCCGGGGCTCGTCTGATGTGGCTAAATGATATTGTTGATTTTATATTATATTTATTGAGTACTGTGATTTTGGGGGTAGTCTC
>RWGZ01000284.1:0-10580 GCA_009725065.1 Utricularia reniformis | reverse complement strand
TCCAGCAATTTCATCAACTGTTACAGCATTGTCTAGATCTTGCTTATTTGCTAATATCAAGAGAGGAGCTCCTCGTAAATCCTCATTACGAAGGACCTTTTCTGCAAATTCAAACTCGAATCAAACACAAAGTATAGACAAAAAACGCAGTCGAAAATAGGTAATTATAGTATCACTAACCAAGGGTAGATTTTGAATCCTCGAAACGGGACGGACACGAAGCATCAATTACATATATAACAGCATGTGCATCTTCATAATATTTTTCCCAAATTGACTGAAGACCAGGCTGATGAAACATTACTAAAATTACGATGCAACGCTAAAAGAACAATTTTGCTAACAAAATTTAAGCTGAAGAATCACAGAGAGAATGATGCCTCTACCTGACCTCCAAGGTCCCAGAATACAAGTTTTGTATTAGACATTTCAATACGACCAATATTTAGTCCCACTGTCGGAACAATACGGTCCGGAGGAAGCCCTTCGGAGTTTGAGTAATGAGCCTTAACTTTTTCTAGCAATGTCTATAAGTTAAAAATCAAGTTTAGATACATAAAAATGCATGATCGATACAGAATTCATTCGCAAAACGATATGAATGCAATTCCCTGCAAAATCGGTTCAAATGCAATCAGAGTTTTTCTAAACAAAAGTAGTCCCTAATCCCAATTGATGGTTTATAAATTGGCCATGGCTATTTAAGTTCAAATGGCTTTAAAATTCATAAAATTAGAGTTGAATTTAAAGGCGAAATAACAAGAAAGGAAAGATGTAAAGAAACATACCGTTTTTCCAGCTTTATCAATTCCAAGTATAAGAACATGAAACTCCATCTTGCTGAGCATGTACTTCCATAATCCATAAAACAAAGAAAACATCCTTCCTACACTTCTAGTTCCTCAAACGTCTTAATCAAAACCTGGGCGAAGAATCCGCGAATTTGTAATATTAAAATAATAAAAACTGCACATAAAATCCATCAATTTTCACAAAACATACGACCTCGCCTTCAAAATCTCTAAAACTGACAATTAACTTAAAAAAGACAAATTTTCTTTGCAGAGCCTCCAGATCTCGCAAAGAATTGACGAGAAACGCAAAAATCGATGATCAAGATAAAAGAAAAACCAAAATCTAATAACTTCCAGGTCAAACGCCGAACGAATTGAAAAACAGAGAAACTCGGATCAATATCAAATTACAGAATATAACAATCAATTCAAAATTCCAGAAATTTGATGGAGAATGAGCAAACTCTAAAAATGCACTAACCCAAGGGAAGGAATCGCGCACCCGTAGATCACAATCGAGTTACTGAATCAGAGGGCGCTGAGCTACGCACGAATATTACTGAACAACATTCGCAGGCAGCCAAATAATAAAAATAAATAAAATACAATATTACTTATTTACCCTTACTCTTAAATGCATTTGGGCCACGCACAAAAAAAGGTTCTAATAGTTTCATGCAAAAATTTATTCCTAAAAATCATAATTTTGTTATTTATGATACTCAAAATTTAACGATAGCAAAATAAATTCTTGTATTTTCTACATTTTGATAAAATAAGTCATCAAGCTTCATTGTGTGTATTAAATATGATCTCAATGTTTACAATTTTGACAATTCAATATTCAAATTTTGTATTTGGTCCACGTGTTTGATCTTTAAAGTTTAGTGATTTTGACAAATTTGATCCTCAAATTTTAATTTGGTATCCTCAATCCTTATACTCTAAATGCTTTGGTAAAATTAGTTTCTAAAATTTCCAAATTTGACAAATTTAGTCCCAATATATCAAAATTAGTCCCCAAAATTTGGGTACTAATTTTACCACACGCATTAAACTTTGAGAACTAAATTTGCCGAATTTTGCGAAATTTATGGACTAGTTTTGCCATTTAAAAACTTTGAGAACTAGATTTGTCAAAATTAAAAACTTTAATGATCAAATTTGTAAAATAATATAAACTTTAGGTACCTTAAATGTCATTCGTTCATTTTAAATGTTAGTGACATGTTAAGTTCATAATACATTAGTAGTCCTTAAATTTTGTAACTTCATGTAACTCAATATTTGTGGTTTAAATATTATAACCTAAATTTTCACAAATTTATGTAATTTCCCCAATTTCATTTTTCGGTTCGAATCCCAATTCGAATTAAAACCCTGCTCTATAATTCTTGTTCATAAGACTGCCTATAAAGGCGGACAAAGGCGTATAGAAATACGCATTTGTCCGCCTCTACATCCTCCATATCAGCGCACATGGTTACATGGGCGCTGAATTTCCTCCGCGGAAATACACTCCGCGGACAAGGGCTTAGGCGCTCATTGTCTGCGGAAATAACAAATTTAATAATTTTTTTATATTTTTTTATTAATTTATTTAATATATATATATATAAATATATATTAAATATTAATTATATTTATTTGATAATTAAATTAATAATTTTATTTAAGATTCAATAATTTTGAAATGTAGATAATAAAAATGAAATACGAATAATGTTTTCATATCCGTTCGGAATCACATATCGATCCGGATCGATATGAGTGTTACAACCTGTATACCGACCGAGATACCAAATTTTATTTTTTAAAAATTAATATTAATTAGTTTTTTAGGGTTAGACCTGAAAAAACCCGCAAATCGACCCTAATATCCGGTGTCAAGCAGTACGAAAAAAAATACCGGTACCGATCAAAATTTGACATACCGGATGATATACCTATGGTATACCATCCGGTATGAAAACATTGAATACGAATATAATCAAAACGAAATATAAAGAACAATATAAATTAATATACGATAAGATCATCGAAATAATTAGAATGATCACTATTTTTCGCATTAATATAAATAATAGAAAATTTATGAGATAGAAAGATAAAATGAAATTTGGAGAGATAAAATAATGTGGATGAAAGAGAAATAAAAAATGATGTGGATGAGTAAGAAGTTTTACAAGTGAAAAGAGAATATGATGTATATATGAGAGAATGATGATGTGTAGAGAGATTTATACGGCGGAAATTGTTTTGGACGCGGATAATGTTACAGATAGCCTAACCCATTGTTTTGTTTAAATGAAGTTAAATATGAGAAATACAATATAATATTTAATAACTAACCATATGTTCTCATATTCATGCATATAAACCATTTCGATAACAAAATAAACACACCAAAATTTAACATGCTAATAATCGCCAACAAAAAATAAAAATAATCAAGATGCCCATAATTCAAATTATCCGAAATCCATCCGATTTTCCCGCCACGACTGCTAATTCGCATAACCATACTAATCAATAAAGTGTTCATAAAATTACCAAAAGCCAATGTAGTAAGTGAAAGCGCTGAGCAAATACTCTTCATACCAAAAGGCGCTTCTTCATAAAAAAACTCAACTTGTCCAATGAACACAAATACTTCAGCACAAGCCAAAATACTATACTGAGGAATTTGCCATAATATCGAAACCGAACATCCCGGAATACCGATTCGTATATGTTCGAGAATACCTGCATATATCATCGCGAATACGGATATAAAGAGCCCGGTTCCGATTCGTTGTAAATGGGTAAGCCCGTTTTTGTACCCGATTAGTTTTCGGATAATCGGAAAGAAGAGTTTATCATACAGAGGAACAAATAAGAGGATAGTGATGTTATTGAAGATTGCTAATGAAGTTGTTGGGATTTTGAAGGGGAGATTTGTGATATGAGAATTCATTGAAAGACCTTGAAGAATAAAAATGGTGCCAAGTTGAAAAAATACGCAGGCGAATGGAATTCAAGTAGCCCATATTGGAAGTAAGCGTATTATAGCTTTGATTTTTTCTACTTGGGTTACTGTACAAAAAAGCCATGGATTTAGTGAAGGTTTTTCTTTGTCTTGTTCTGTTATTACAGCAGCCTTGTCTAGAAATCTGCAAATAAAGTAGAAGAGTTAATTATTTAGGTTTTGGTGTAGTAGAAATTCATGATTCAATAGTCTCGTAGAGTGTTCGTGTACTCTAGTTCATGAGAGAAGTGAATCACATTAAAAAAAATTATATCAAACTAATTACTCATGATATTACTCTCGTTATAAGCTATAATATTTTTATTTCCACAACTAATATATGACATATTCTCAACACTCCCCTTAAGTCCAAGTGACATTGGTTATATTCAAACTTACTTCAATAAACTCGATAGTATTCGAGTAATAGGTTGATCTACTTTTATCATCTAAGTTCGATGTACTCTTCTACTAGGGTTTTTTATTTAAATCGGTACGAATCAGCTAAAACCAACCTTGGAGCTCCGATATCATGTAGATATTAAGGATTCAATGGGCGGGGGAATATCTGAATAGTCTAGTTTATAAAAGAAGTAAATTACATTGAAAATGTTAAATCAAGTCAATTACTCATGATATCACTCCTCTTATAAATTAGAATCTTTCTATTTTCACAAGTGATTTGGGACATATTCTCAGCATGTGTAACATTTCTTATATTTTGGGGCATTTTCCATATAGATATTGTATTGAAAGAAACTACTTGCTAGTCTAATTTTTAATAATGCGGTTTACTTGAAATATGGTATATGAATACTCTCTCGATTTATGAATTTTCATATGGTATTAGAGCACGGGCATGAGATATGGAGGTACTGGCCCGGTTTGGGGATCAAACTTAGGCGACAAAAGTAGATTGATGACACTATCAAAAGTAATACACACAAAGCACAAATAGATTGGCTAAAAATAGTATCAAAATTAGTCAACAAAAATAAATTGACATTGACTATCAAAAGTAACACAAAAAAAGAAGAACCTTGAAAATCGGACCAAAGTCAACTCGACTTAACGGGTGTTAAAAGATATGATAGATATAAAATCACAAGTATTTTGATAATCTAGTTATACTCTACTCTTTGGGCTATTAGATCCTGAATTTCTATAGATATAATAATAGCAAAAAGAAAGAAAAAAATGGACACGGTACGTACAAAAGATCCTTTGTATGATGAAGCTTTTGAGATTCTTTCTCCGAAGAAGACTCGAAATCAATAACTTCATGTAATTGTGTCTTATCTTGAGGAACTTGGACATTGTATTTCCTCATCGATGCGACAAAAACTCGACAAATTTGGGTAAGTGGACTCCCCTTTGGCATACAATATCGATACGAATGAGTTCCACAAAGAAAAAACACGATTGAAATTGCGATTCCTATCGTAGGAATTCCAAATCCGCATTGCCAATTAACGCTTATTTGTACCCACAAAATGAGGGTACAAGCAACTAAGGAAGCAATATTTCTTGTAAAGAAAAGCCAATTAAAGAAAGAACTTCTACTCTTATTTCCATGATCTTCTTGGTTATCTTCAAATTGATCTCCACCAAAAGATGATATGCAAGGCATAACACCTCCGGATCCGAGTGGGATCATGTAAAGAGATACGGAGAAAACAACAGTCTGCATCTTCGTTGCATCGCAAAAACCCTCTTTTTCATTACAATATTTAGGAATTGACGTCGATAGTACCATCATCGCAATGCCCTAAGAACGAAATATATTCATCTTCATTGTCACATCCATCTACTTATAAATGGAAACTAAAACTTGTAAAGTCCCACTTACTCAACTTAGTTTAACATTTTAAAATGAGTCGTGTTTGCTATAAATATATCGATTTTATATTCTCAATTTTATAAGAAGAAAATTCAAAAAACTAGTTCTAACTTTTAAGAATAATTAATTCTATTAAGTTAATCCAAGTAATGAATTGCAGTGCCGAGTGCACACTAGAAGCATCTCATTTAATTGGGCTGAGAAAGAAGGGTGAATTTGCAAAATAACTTCCTGCCAAATATTTCTTTTGCTAAATGGCTTGTATTGCAAAAACGTTGGTTAAATAGCCTTCTTTTGTTCGAAATTTGCTAACTAACTTATTTTTAATTAAAATAAATCAAATAATTAATATATTATATATATATATTAAAAATATATATAAAATTAAATTATAATATATTAAACAATCTTTTGTATTGGTTCGGAATTTTGTATCGATCCGAAATTTTCGTACCGATCCTGACTTGGAAAAACTCGGATTCCATCCCGGAAACCCGATACCGCTCCAAATACCGGTGCCGCTCGGTTTTCGTCATACCGGCCGGTATGAAAACATTGATATTAAGATCGAATTGACTTTAACGAGTTTGAATTCTAAATATTTACGTTGTAAAAATAATTAAATTCGTTTAATAAATCGTAAGAATTTGCTAAAATAAATTAAATTATGATATGAAAATATTGACAAAATATTATATCGGACGACACGTAAAATTTATTTTACGTATGACCGATATATTGGTCGGTATGAAAATAAATTTCATATTAGGCGTATGACCGATATATTGGGCGTATGTCAAAGTTTCGTAAAATAAATTTTACGTGTCGCCCGATATAATATTTTGTCAATATTTTTATATCGTAATTTAATTTATTTTAGCAAATTCTTACGATTTATTAAACGAATTTAATTATTTTTACAACGTAAATATTTAGAATTCAAACTCGTTAAAGTCAATTCGATCTTAATATCAATGTTTTCATACCTGCCGGTATGACGAAAACCGAGCGGCACCGGTATTTGGAGCGGTATCGGGTTTCCGGGATGGAATCCGGGTTTTTCCAAGTCAGGATCGGTACGAAAATTTCGGATCGGTACAAAATTCCGAACCAGTACAAAAGATTGTTTAATATATTATAACTTAATTTAATATATATATATAATATATAAATTATTTGATTTATTTTAATTAAAAATAAGTTAGTTAGCAATTTTCAAACAATAGAATGCTATTTAACCAACATTTTTGCAATACATGCCATTTAGCAAAAGAATATTTGGTAGGAAGCTATTTTGCAAATTTCCCCAGAGAAACAATGCCCATAAGTCAAATCATTATTTAATAATACTCAAATAAAAATAAAACTTAGATATTAGTTATACGTAATAATATATTGTCATATTGTAAATAATTTAATCAAAGTCAAGCTGACAGAGTACTTGGCTTAAAATAAATGTTCATATTCAAAATAATTTCTACAGGTATATGTCTTATTTATCATACATTCAACTTGTTTTCTACTTAATAATGGTCATGGGTCGGGTTCAGCTCGGATTCTACTTGAATATATACCCAAACAAAAATAGACTAATACTATCCAAATCTACCACATATTAGACGTATCCGTTAGTCTAGACTAGTGGTGATGAGCTGATTCACGAACCTCTTGAGCCAAGTGAGTCAAGCTTCAAGTTCGAGCTCGATTTTTTCGAACTGAATCGAGCTTGGTTCGAGTTAGAATTCCTATTGAACCGAACCTCGAACTAAAATTTTTAACTAACCGAGCTAAATCGGTTCGCGAGCTAATAATATTATAATATTTATATATATTATTTTGAATTAATTCGAATCTTAAATTTGAACTCGAACTAAACCCGAACCTCAATCGAAATGAACCTCGAATCATAGATTTTTTTTGTTTTCGAACCCGTACCGAATCTTGTATATTTCGAAACGAACCCAAACCCTAATAAAACACTACAGTATAATTCGATTCGGTTCGTTTTCACCCTTAGTCTAGATTTATGCGTCCATAGTGGGTTTGAGTTTATTCATGGATTAAACCATAATTCATAGAAGAATAGTTTTGTTTGGTTTTCCGATTAAAATAGCAATGAAATAATCACATCATGATTTGTTTAACGCACAAAAAACAAAATTACAATGCGTTTATCGTTAAAAATCACTTTAATCACAGCTATTAAAATCAATTATGACATAATCACAATTTAAGAAATAATTAATTTACTCTTACTTCTAATCATTATAATATAATTATATCTATTTTATATATATATATATATATAAATATATTAATTTTTACGTACCACAATTTTATTAAACATATTTAAAAATTACACAAGTCACCTTATATCACTTAAGCCCAATGTACAAGAGTAGCAAATAGAACAATAAAAACCTTATCTATCAATTATAGTATAACTCACTCATTTTATATGACACTTTATTATATATGAAAGTGTCATATATACTAAAGTTCTACAAGATAACAATAATATAATATTTTCTTCACAGCAAAATTGAAGAAATTAACGATACAAATCACTGAATCCATATAAATAAACACGTTCAGACAACAATTTGAATTAACGACAATATTGTCCGAACATAGAACAGGCTTGCATTTTTATTTCAAACCCATGATAATTTCAGTTCACTCAGATGATTCAGAACTCGATTCTTCATCATCATTTTCTGTAACAACGTAAATATTATTTACAACAGTTTTGTTGGAATTATAACTTGAATTTTTACATAAATAATAAATCATTATAAAAAACTTGAACAAATCCTTTAGTATGATATTCTTTCCTTCTTATAAACTAAATAAAATTTCATCTCAAATCCAAACATTTGACAACGTGGGTTTACACATTGAAATAAATTATACTTCTGTATATTAATAATAAGTATTTTGACTAAACCAACTCTAATATCATGATGATGAAAGCACATATACAACACATAAGAGAATTAAATCACAAATAAAAAACTTTAACAAATAATTTAATATATCATTTTCTTTTATAAATCAATTCAAATTTCATCACAAATCCAATTATATTATCGACACATCCATCAAGTCCAAACACCAGATTAGGTTGTACTTACGAATTGAAATGAACCAAACTTCTCGATACTAATAATCATGATTTTGACTGAACCAACTCAGATACTAGGTTGGATTATAGAGAATGACCAAAATTATGATGAAAATCCACACATATACAACATATAAGAAAATGATATTACATCGTAAAAAACTTTAACAAGTTATGTAATATAATATTCATTCACTTATAATTAAATCAAATTTCACACAAATCTAATGTGAGACAATTATGTTTAGGGCTGTGTAGACCGAACAGTTCGTGAACAATATGTATTCGGCTCGTATGTGATTGTGTTCACTCGTTCGAATAAAAATATGAACATTGTTCGAATATTTTTGTTTGTTCGTTTATAATTTGAACAAAGAACAAATGTAAATGATCGTGAACAAATATATTATTTAAATTAATTTTTATTATAATATTATTATATTATTTAAATTTTAAAAACTTTACAAAGCCATAATTTAAGTTTAAAAAACTCTAATGGTGGCCGTGAATTACTTCTCAATCTTTCATTGGATTCAAAATACTGGAAAGAGAAGACATATGATATTCTACAAAATTCTCAAAATGTCAAATATGGAATAAGACGAATATTCATCACCGTCAATGAACCATTTGAATGAAATTATTGTTTTTTATGATGAACCAATTTCCATAAAAAATGAGGATGAGTTAGAACATAAAAAACATTTTATATGAATTTCGCACAAATAATACAAACATGTTTGAACAAATCTTACGAATAATGTTCGAACAAGCTATTCGAACGAACATGAACATTCACTTAATAATTTGAACAATGTTCGAGCATATTTTCACGTTCAAATAAAATATGAACGAATATGAACACGTTCGAATAAAAATATGAACGAATATGAACACAACGCGTTCGATTCGTTCGGATAGAATAACAGCCCTAATTATGTTATCAAATACACCCATCAATTTCAAACGGTACATACGAAATGAAAATAACATGATGTTTCGATAATAATAATCAAGATTTTGACCCAACCAACTATAATATTATATTGAAATGATAAAGTTTAATTGGAATTTTGATAAAAATACAAACAAATGAATACATCACGTAATAAAAAATTTAACCATTTGAATAAGTTATTTATATGTATTACTTTTTATAAACCAATGCAAATTTAGTCACAAATCCAAAACACCACAAATTCACGAGATCGTATTCAGAAAAAGGCTATAAAAAATTACCTGCAATCACATCTTCTTCTACATCAGCTCCATATCTCTCGTTCAGCAATTCTAATGCCCCTTTTGTTAAGACAAGCTTCTCAGAGTCCAAAATATCGAATAAATTTAGGGTTCTTGGTGTAAGAAGTTTCAGGGTTCTGAGATTTCTGCCTGATAATCTTACGTTTTCCGACACTTCTGTCATAAGGAACATAGATTTCTCCGCAGGATCCAGCCCTAATCTCTTCATCAGATCTATGAAATCCTTCGTTTTGGGCTTTTCGAATTTATCATCGAAATCTTCAACGACGATCGTAGTTTTAGCCGCACTTGTAATCGCCGTTGAAATCGCGAGTTTCTTTTCCTTTTTGTTGATTTTGATTGACCAATCTTTAGGTTTTGGGCCGAATATTACGCCGCCGCCGGGCCGGAGAGGTGTACGTTGAGAACCGCGGCGTGCGCGGCCGGTTTTTTTCTGTTGGTAAGGCTTTTTGCCTCCACCTCTGACTTCTGCGCGGGTGAGGGTCGAGGCAGTGCCACGGCGGCTGTTGGTTAGGTCGGTGGTGATTCCCCTGTGAACAATTGACCTCGCTGTGT
>RWGZ01000283.1:0-10584 GCA_009725065.1 Utricularia reniformis | reverse complement strand
GAAGGAGCGAGCTTTTACTTTATTGACTTGGAACGGAAGGGGACTGTGGGTGGTTGTTCGATCTGGTTTTAGTGAGATTGATTTTCTTAATTTGGAGCTGATTTATGGTGTTCTTCGCTGAGATGGGATTTCTGTGAGGAAAACTGAGTATTTTACGGTTACTTGCTGAAATAGTGATAATGAAGGTGCCTAACAATGGCGGCGGCGTTACTTCTGCCGCTGCTCCACCGGCGAACATCTCAGTCGCTGAAGGTCTCTTTTGTTATTGAAAATTACAGTTTTGCATGTAGAAATGTTCTTCTTTTCGCAGATTTTCGTGATTTACTCTCAATCAAATTCTGGGTTTTTGATTATTTTAACCGGTAAAAATAGCTGACTTTTTACTTTCCGGCACTGGCAGGGGAACCGAAGAAGAGTATCAACCGTGAGCTCTGGCAAGCTTGCGCCGGTCCACTGGTCAACCTTCCGGCGGCGGGTACCCACGTCGTCTACTTTCCTCAAGGCCATAGCGAACAGGTGATGATTCCTCCGTGAAAATATCCATTTTTTTCTATCAATCCGTGAAAGACGATCACCGCCGTGCTAACTGATCAACTTCCGCCGTTGTTGATCAACGCCATGCTAACGTGCGCCGGGTTTATGACCTTCGAGCAATCCCAATCAACTCGAGCTATGACTCTGCAAGTCTGACTCTCAATCTGGGATAAAAGTAGAGAAATTAAATAATCACCCCGTGCTAACGTGCGCCTGGTCGATAACTACCGTTTATTTATATTACTAATTTTTAGGGCACAGGAACAATATAAACCTTCCTCTCCGTACAATTTCAACTTTTTACCGCTCAAGATAACCCAAATTTATTGTTGGAACGTTAAAATGTCCGCATTACAATTGGGATAAATTTTGGAATTATTTATAATAGGGAAATGTACTATACTAATTGATTTATTCAAGTTTTTTATAGTATGGTCTCTCATTTATATGTCATATCTGTGCACACTTTCGTCGTTATTTCGGCAAGACTCTATAATGACAACATTTATAATATTTTTTAAGCTTTGACAAAACCAATCATCAAAGTTTGATTTATAAAGTTTTTAATTTTGATGAGATTCTTGATCAAATTAAATTTCTATGATCAATTTTGTCACTTACGTAATCTGATTTGCAAATGTTACAAACTTGAAATACAAAATTTCTCAAAACTTTAAAATCTCCCAAATTTGCCTAAACTTTGATTTTGTTTAATCAAATTGATAAAATAAATATTTCATTGTTACATTATTAATATGTTCTTCCATCTTTAGGTTGCTGCATCAATGGAAAAAGACATGGATTCACAAATACCAACCTATCCCAATCTTCCCTCAAAGCTCCTATGCATTCTTCACGCTTTAACTTTACATGTATAATTTTGCCCTTTTCGTTATAATTCCTGTTCCATTTTCATTAGGACAGTAAAATAACTTACATTAATTGTCTTCTTTATGATCCTTTTAGTCTGATCCTGAAACAGATGATGTATATGCTCAAATGACACTGCAACCAGTACCCTCCGTAAGCTTCGACTTCATTATAATCGAAGAATTTTATTTAACTTAGATTTTGTTTCTTCAGTTCGATAAGGATTCCCTTTTGAGATCAGATCTTTCAATACGAGCAAATAAATCGAATATGGATTTTTTCTGCAAGACTTTAACAGCAAGTGATACGAGCACGCATGGTGGTTTTTCCATACCTCGTCGTGCAGCAGAGAAGATCTTCCCACCGCTGGTATGACTTCATTCTTTAGTTATGGTTCTTCATTTTTAACGAAGACAAGTTGCTAGGACTTTACAATGGAACCTCCTGCACAAGAGCTAGTTGCTCGAGACTTGCATGATAATGTATGGACATTTCGTCATATTTACCGGGGTAAGTCTAGTTTTTTTTGCTTGTTAGTGTTGAAATAGTGTCGGTTGTGGAAATAAAAATATTCGAGGAGTGATATTATAAATAATTGAATTGATCTAGTTTTTTTAGTGTGATTTATTTTTTTTATGCACTAGGCGATGCATATATCCCAAGTTTCCATAGTTACATCAATAGTGATTTGGTTGGATTTGTTTTATGTTGAATATATCTCACATCGGTTGTGGAAATATAAAAATTGTAGTTTATAAGCGGATTGATATCACAAGTAATCGATTTGCCAAGCCTTTTTGATGTGATACACTTCTCTTATGAACTGGGTTAAACGGATACTATTCTGGTCCATTGAATCCTGAATTTCTATATGGTATCGGAGCTGCATGGTGGTTTTCGGGTTGTTCTGTATTGGTTTAGACAAAAAAAACTCTGATAGAAAAGTGCATTGAGTTTATGCGACAAAGTAGATCGATCTATAATTCGAGCACTACCGAGCATATTAAAAGTCAATTCAACTTGAGTGGGACTGTTGAAATATGTCTCACATCGAAGGTGTAAATACAAAATTCTAGTTTATAAGGTGATTGATATCACAAGTAATCGGCTTGCCAAACTTTTTCAATGTGATTCACTCCTCTTATGAATTAGGGTAAACATATACTCTCCCGACTCATTGAATCATGAATTTTTATATGGTATTAGAGCTGCAAGATGGGTTTCATGTTGTTCCATATCGATTTAGACAAAAAAACTCTGGTAAAAAAATGTATCGAGTTAATGCAACAAAATAGATCGATATATAATTCGAGCACTATCGAGCATATCGAAATAAGGTTAAACCGAACCAAACAAATTCAACTTGAGGGGTCACCATCAAAAGTAATAGATTTGCTAAACATTTTCAATGTGATTCACTATACTGAGTTAAATTGACTGTCCGATCCAATTAATGCAGAATTTCTATATTTTTAGGACAGCCGAAACGGCATTTGTTGACGACGGGATGGAGTCTCTTTGTGAGTGGAAAGAGGGTGATAGCCGGTGATTCGGTTTTCTTTATCCGGGATGAAAAACAAGAGCTTCTTTTAGGGATCAAACGAGCTAAAAAACAACCGAATAATCTTTCGTCTTCGGTACTTTCGAATGATAGTATGCACATTGGGATTCTTGCAGCAGCTGCTCATGCTTCTTCTAACAATACCTCTTTTACAGTGTTCTACAATCCAAGGTAAAAAAAATCACGAATCTTCGATATGAATTGTTTCTAATTCGGTTCGATTACAGGGCTTGCCCTTCAGATTTTGTGATACCTTTAGCGAAGTATTATAAGGCGGTTTGCAGCAATCAAATCTCACTCGGAATGCGATTTCGAATGATGTTTGAAACCGAAGAATCTGGTACAAGAAGGTTAAGATTATGATTCTTATCCTTTTCATTGTGATTATATTTAGTATCAGAATGTGAAAATGTGTTTCGTTACAGATATATGGGAACTGTAACTGGGATTACCGACTCCGATCCGATTCGATGGAAGAACTCGCAATGGCGTAACTTACAGGTAAGAAATGAACTTAAGAGTACAAAGTTCATGTTTATGTGAGATTTATATATGTTTTTTAGGTTGGCTGGGATGAATCGACAGCCGGTGAAAAACGTAACCGTGTCTCGATATGGGAGATTGAGCCTGTAACAGCACCATTTTTCATCTGGCCAACTCCTTCATTCTATCGTCCTAAGCGCCCTCGGCAACCAGGTAATGCTTCGAAAAGATTATACTTTTGATTTGGTTCTTGGATCAGAGACGATGTTCTTGATTATCGGAATGTAGGAACGAACTATACGAATCTCCGAAAAATGAATCTAAACTTCGACACGTCTTATGAAATATTTGTGTTTTGTTCATGCAGATGATGATTCTTCTGATTCAGATGTTTTATTTAGGAGCTTAGCTCAGTGGATGAACTTGCAGCAAAATGATGTTTCTCCGGTTACACAAATATCGCAGTCGAGGCCAATCCAATTTGTGGAAAACCAGCTTCCATCGTCTTCATTACCGCAGCAAAACTTAGTGTGTCGAAGTTCGCCGGAGAAGTTTCCCGGGAGCCAAGTTTCTGAAAATCTGGTTCATTTGCAGCCGCAGCCGAATATTTTGAGCCATCAGATTGAGCTTCAACAGCAACAGAGTTCACTCTTAGCTCATCACTCCGGGATGCCACCTCATTCTTCGTTACTCCGGTCTATTTCCGGTAACCCGATAATGGATGTTTCTCAAGCTACAACTCAGATGCCTCGAACATTCTACAAGAATCATCAGCAACCGGTAATGTTCTCCGAGTCATACGGAGGTGGCTTGATGATCGGAGCCCCCGGATGTGTTTCTGCAGTAACGGAAGATGTCCCGTCTTGCTCAAATTCACCATCAACAAACAACTGTCCAAATGCTGCATCTTCTGTCTTGATTTACAACTCAACTGGACAAGAACCATTGTTTTCTAACAGTGATCCAGTTAATGATAATCAGAGTAAACCNTGATAGCCGGTGATTCGGTTTTCTTTATCCGGGATGAAAAACAAGAGCTTCTTTTAGGGATCAAACGAGCTAAAAAACAACCGAATAATCTTTCGTCTTCGGTACTTTCGAATGATAGTATGCACATTGGGATTCTTGCAGCAGCTGCTCATGCTTCTTCTAACAATACCTCTTTTACAGTGTTCTACAATCCAAGGTAAAAAAAATCACGAATCTTCGATATGAATTGTTTCTAATTCGGTTCGATTACAGGGCTTGCCCTTCAGATTTTGTGATACCTTTAGCGAAGTATTATAAGGCGGTTTGCAGCAATCAAATCTCACTCGGAATGCGATTTCGAATGATGTTTGAAACCGAAGAATCTGGTACAAGAAGGTTAAGATTATGATTCTTATCCTTTTCATTGTGATTATATTTAGTATCAGAATGTGAAAATGTGTTTCGTTACAGATATATGGGAACTGTAACTGGGATTACCGACTCCGATCCGATTCGATGGAAGAACTCGCAATGGCGTAACTTACAGGTAAGAAATGAACTTAAGAGTACAAAGTTCATGTTTATGTGAGATTTATATATGTTTTTTAGGTTGGCTGGGATGAATCGACAGCCGGTGAAAAACGTAACCGTGTCTCGATATGGGAGATTGAGCCTGTAACAGCACCATTTTTCATCTGGCCAACTCCTTCATTCTATCGTCCTAAGCGCCCTCGGCAACCAGGTAATGCTTCGAAAAGATTATACTTTTGATTTGGTTCTTGGATCAGAGACGATGTTCTTGATTATCGGAATGTAGGAACGAACTAGACGAATCTCCGAAAAATGAATCTAAACTTCGACACGTCTTATGAAATATTTGTGTTTTGTTCATGCAGATGATGATTCTTCTGATTCAGATGTTTTATTTAGGAGCTTAGCTCAGTGGATGAACTTGCAGCAAAATGATGTTTCTCCGGTTACACAAATATCGCAGTCGAGGCCAATCCAATTTGTGGAAAACCAGCTTCCATCGTCTTCATTACCGCAGCAAAACTTAGTGTGTCGAAGTTCGCCGGAGAAGTTTCCCGGGAGCCAAGTTTCTGAAAATCTGGTTCATTTGCAGCCGCAGCCAAATATTTTGAGCCATCAGATTGAGCTTCACCAGCAACAGAGTTCACTTTTAGCTCATCACTCCGGGATGCCGCCTCATTCTTCGTTACTCCGGTCTATTTCCGGTAACCCGATAATGGATGTTTCTCAAGCTACAACTCAGATGCCTCGAACATTCTACAAGAATCATCAGCAACCGGTAATGTTCTCCGAGTCATACGGAGGTGGCTTGATGATCGGAGCCCCCGGATGTGTTTCTGCAGTAACGGAAGATGTCCCGTCTTGCTCAAATTCACCATCAACAAACAACTGTCCAAATGCTGCATCTTCTGTCTTGATTTACAACTCAACTGGACAAGAACCATTGTTTTCTAACAGTGATCCAGTTAATGATAATCAGAGTAAACCCGAGGAGAAGCCTTCGTTGCATGTATCCAAAACTCCGAACCATAGTCATTTTGCTTCACAGATGTATCCTAATCTTGTCAGCGGAATTGGCATCGAGTATTTCGATAGTTCTTCGGCAACATCAGTTCTATATGGATCCAATGTCGAAAACCATATGGATCTTCCGATGCTACCCGATGATCTAACGAGCAGAAGCTTACTGCTGGACTCATCAGTGGTATCTCAGTCATTCGGGATAACGGCATTCAACTCCATTGATTCGACTCTTAACAACGAAAGCTTCGTAACTAGAGGTTCATTGCCTCGGACAACGAATACGAGGATCCGAACATACACAAAGGTTTCTTTTTCTTTACATAAAACTCAATTTTCTTGCATGAAACACATAGCTTCATTATAGGTTTACAAACGTGGAGCCGTAGGAAGATCGATCGATATCACAGCTTACTCGGGATACGATGAGCTTAAACAAGATTTAGCTCGTAGATTCGGTATAGAAGGGTTGTTAGAAGATCGACAGAGAATCGGATGGAAGCTGGTTTACGTCGATCATGAGGATGATGTTTTGCTCGTTGGCGATGATCCTTGGGAGTACGTATCGAACTAAGCTTCCGAAGCCTCAATACCCTTTGCTTCGTTTTTTTCTTACAACGTCGAATCTATATGTTTTGTTCAGTGAATTCGTAAGCTGTGTTCATTGCATCAAGATCTTATCTCCTCAAGAAGTTCAACGAATGAGCTTGGATGGCGATTTCGGGAACATTATTGTCCCGAACCAAGCTTGTAGCAGTTCGTACAACGTCACAAGTTGATCGAATCGGGATTCGGTTGCTTTTCGAATTTAGGGATAAAGAGGATGCAGATTGTGTAGCAAGTATACAGATGGATAAAAGTAGTGTGGTGAAGTAGATTAACATGTTTGTGTACTGTAATAAAAAGATAAATAATGTATTATTATTACAATTTTTGTTAATCAATGTTTTAAAACTCAATCCAGTTTGTTTAGGTAAGTTAGGGTTCCGTAAACTTTAATAATTTAAATTTACAACAATTTTCAAGTTGTAATTAATTTTGTAATAGATTATGAGTTGAACGACTTGAAATGTTTAAAGAGAAAATGGCGGTTTAGTTTCCGAAGATTTATAATTTTGACAAAATTGATATTTAAAGTTTGTATGCATTTTACATAAATAAAATTTGAATATTTTTTAGTATTTATCCACAAATTTTACGATAAAACAACAAATTTAATTCACAAAGTATATAAAATTGACAATTTTGATCCTAAAATTTGATTTTTTGTGAAGGGCTTTGTTTGTCAAATTTGAAAACATTGAGAATCAATTTGATCATATGAACCAAGATTTGAGAATAAACTATATCAAATTATTGAAATTACGAGATTTTTTTTGCATTCTTCAAACTTTGAAGCTCATAATTTTCACAATTATTTCGATGGATCAAATTTACAAAATTGATGATGGGACCATTTTTGTGTGTTCCTTTATAAAATTATATCTAAAATTATTGTTGGAGAATGTTTTACTATTTAATATTTATATATACATATATTCAAAATAAATTGCAAATTATGTGAACGGGAAAATAACTTTTATTTAATTAAATTTATTTAGTGGTAAATTTTTTTAACTATTGTTAATTCTAGTTTTGTGGCCCAACAACATGGTGTTTTACCAAAATAACCTACTTAAAAATATTTTTGATCAAACTAATCTACTTATTATATTTTTGTTCAAATTAACCTACTTACCTTCAATTCAAGGTTTTTAACAGGACATTTTCATCTAATTTACAATTCATTCGGTAACCCTAAACCTTAAACTTTCAATTTGACACTCTAAATCATAAACCCTACTACATAAACCATAAATAATAAAAACCCTACCAACCCTAAATGCGAAAACTCTAAAACTCAAATTATAAACCCTAAACCCTCAAACCTTAAACCGTAATCCCTAAATCCTAAACCCTATATCCAGAACCCTAAATCCTCAACCCCTAAACCCTACAAATATAAACCCAAAACTCTAAACCTAAATCGTAACTTATAAACCCTAAACTCTAAACTCTAAACTCTACCAACCCTAAACGTTAAATCCTAAATCACAAATCCTAAATCCAAAATTATAAACTTCTTATCTTTGAAACCTACAACCTGTTAAACAAGTAAAAAATATGATAATTTGGGTAAAAAATTAATAAGTACATTGATTTGATCAAAATTATTTTTAAATATTTTACGAGAAAAAACCCCACCACACATCAAATCAACGAAAAGGAGGATTCCGTATAGGATAACGGACTGCATAGCTCCACGTGGCTTATCACTGATCCATCAATTATCATCAAATTAAGATATTGATCGATGGAATACACGTGGCGTGGCATAAGATAGTTAAGCAAAATAACGTGATCTGAAATCTGATCCAATCAGTGGAAGTCCCTAACCTACCGACAAATTTAATTTGAATGAAAATAATAATATTTAATAAAATATACTTAAAATTAAAATAAAATTTATAATATAAGAATAAATACAATTATTTAAAATGGAAATTAATATTTAATTATATTTGAATTTGTCGCAATATAACAATCAAACTTTGGTTACTCATCATATAGCGAAGGTGACTGATCATAGCCGAATTTTAGAACAATATGACAACTGTACATTGGACAATAGTGACATTAATACCCTCTCTAATTTTATTATTTAGGTTTTAATCCTTTAACTTATTAATAATCACACTTTATCTCACTACACTAAATAAAACAATTATTTAATATAATGATTATAACATAACATTTGTACAATAAAATGGTCATTGACTTCCTAAAATTTCGTTGTTTTGATAAATTTATTCTCATAATTTATAACGCCACATCTAATCCCCAAAGTTCAAGGTCTGGCAAATTTAGTTCTTTAAATTCATAATATTTGATAAATTTGATTTTAACTGAGTGTCTCAATTATAAAAATTAAAAACAGTATAAACCCATAAGTGTACAATATGATATTTGTATATAAGGCAAAAAAATATTTTATATTATTGACATATTTTCCTCTATAAGAACTTCCAAACAACTAAATATCGAAAAATTTTCTCTAAAAATCGAGAAAATATCTCATAATAATTTCCAAGCTCGACCTCCATTCATACTAAATTGTTTCAATCTCCCAAAGAACATCACAATTATGAGGACAATTTTACCCTCGTTGCTCCATTCTCCGACGAACCCGTACCATCTATTAACACATTTCTCATCTTGTATCAATCGTTTTTCGCAACTATAACCCGACGTAAATCCCACATTCCCATAAGCACTGCATAATAATCAAGAATCGATCAAAATAACATATAAGTGTTGAAACAAAAGAACAAAGATTCACATTGCAAAAATACATTCAAATTAATAAAAGATTATTTCATAATTTATAATGAGAAAATGATATTCGATCCCAAACTTCATAGTTTTGACGGTCTCCATAATTTATTATAACATATTTTGTCCACAAATTAAACTTTTGACAAATTTAGTCATTTATATTTGTAATATTTGGTTCTAAAAGTGGCAAAATCGATCCATAAAATTTGATTTTGATCGAATATTACAATTAGCAAAATTGAAAAACTTTGAAAATTTGTTATATCATAACTTTGAAAACTAATTTTATCAAATTTATATAAATCACACTTGTTACATTTATAAAACTTCGAGACCAAAATTGCATAACCATGAGATTATAAAAACCAAATTGAGGTGTGGCTCGTTTATATAATTAACTTCTTATATATTTAAATTTATAATAAGACTAAAATTGAGAATTACCTTATGACTTCTAATGTGATATTGAGGACGCTAAAATTGACTGGATCATTCTGCATACGTGTCCTCTCTGTAATACAAATGACAACGACGAAAATGGCGATGTAAGAAAGCTGTGAAAACACAAGCTTGTCCGAAATCCCCATCCCACTTGTCTGTTTCTTCTCTGTTTCATCATCATCTCTTCTAATTGGGAAGAATGAAGTGTAAGGAGGGAGGTACCTGTAAAAATGAACAAAAGTTAGTATATTTCTTCAGAATTTTCATCAATGGAGATATGAAGAAGATACTTACATCATTACTATGAAGAATACAAGCAAAGCGGGTGTGATTTCAGATAAATTGATTACTGTTTCGCCGCTGAATCTTGCGTTTATTGTTTCGAATAAAATGCTGATGATTTTCCGGTACGGGTTGAGTCCGTTGAAGAATGGGGAGTTCCATTCTAAAGCGCAGAAGAGAAGGAATCCGATTAGGATGAAACCCAGAACTGTTGCTGTTAAAAACAGAGAATGGAGAGAAGGAAGAAGATGGAAGTAATCGATTTTGTTTGTGTTTTTCAGTAAGTAATCTGTTTCTTCTCTGTTTTTCTTGCTCCGGTGAAAATAGAGGAGAATTCGTAAACAGAAGGGGAAGAGTGTGTTTCCTAAGAGAATTTGTGGGATTAGGATTAATTGAAGGCCAGAGTTTTCTCTGAAAAGGATGAGATTCTCGTTCGTAGGGACGAACCCACAATTGCTGAACGATGAAATGACTGTGAAAACTGTGAATGTTGAAGTTTTAAGGCCTTTGAGTTTGAG
>RWGZ01000281.1:0-10626 GCA_009725065.1 Utricularia reniformis | reverse complement strand
ATGAAAACTAAGGGCATGCTTGAAGAGGTTTTTATTTTTTTCTTGACCATATATCCTTAATTTAAATGCGTATGTTCTCCAATGCCAAAAAATTAATTCTGTAAGGAACACTGGTAAAACTCGTTGTTCTCTTTACGTGGTTTGCATTAGTTTTAGTACCTTATTGATTAGGATTTGACGTCAAGCTTACATAAGGCCCTATTGAATGCAGAGAAGAATTTCTTTGGAGGAATGGATTACAAAATTATTATCAGATATTGAATTATCAAGGAGCGTGTCTGTCGCATCCTTTCTTGAGCTTGAAGCTGCAGCAAGGTTATGTGCGTATCAAATCTGCTTTCCTGTTTAATTTTTTGTGTACTTTGAAAGTTAGCTCGAGTATGTGATTTTTATTATTTTCTTCCATCTTTGGAACTTAAGGCTTCTTTTGTTTGCATTTGTTTTCAGCATTCCAAGAAGACGGTAAACCTAACTCAAATTCACATGCTTATGTGAATACATTGGGCTTTTCTACTAATGCCCCTCAAAATTCAAGCTTATCTGTTGCTGGAAGTTCAATTGTGGCATCAGAAAATGGAAGTGATACAGTTTATGAGACATCTGAATTTGGCTCACCAAGCCTTGGAAGGGACAATATATCTGAAGTTGGCACTGAGGATTTGGCATTTTATGATGATATAAACAGTCCCATAGATAAGTTTCTCAAGTACGGAATATCTAATATTGATGAGGGTTTGTCCATTGGACAGGGCATTCTAGAGAGGATTGAGAATTTTCCAAAGCATAAAGCGGATCATAGTATGCATAATCGAAGTTCTATAGCCTCCGAGCATGGTCAAGGTATGCTCCATTTCCCATCTGAGCTTAATGGTGATAAAACAAATCTTCATTTTCGAAAGATATCGAATGAAAGCATTGGAAGTGAGAAGAGTTCGCAGAGAGGCAATACATTGTCAAGTTTAGCATTACCAAATTCAAATGGCCGTGGACTTATTGAGCTTAGAAGTGATACAGTAGTTGTAAAGACTACTAGTGCTGGAGACTCAGATTATAAAGTCACAGGTGACATGCACATAGTGCTCCCTGTGGCTCAGCGTCAAATGGTGAATAGAATTTTTGAGACACTTCAACGGAAGTTGATCAACGCAAAAACTGATTTGGAAGATCTTACGTCCAGATTGAATCAAGAAATTGCTGTGAAGAACTATCTTGCCTCAAAGGTGCGACAATGGTTAAAATTTTGAATCATTTAATTCATTTGCTTTTTGTACTCTTTATAGTGACTAAATTTCTCATTTTTCAGCTGGATATTTTGTCTATATGAAAATCTGAAAGGCTTGATGTATGATTTTTTTGTTGGGGATTAGAAAATAATGTCCAAAGGATCATATGAACTCTTGTAACAAGGTTGCATTTTTTCCAGTCTTTATGCACTGTAAAGTTCTGTTTTACTTGCAATTTTGTGTTATCTTGTTCTGTTGTAATGTATGTGTATAATCAATCCGTATATTTTCCCTCTTATATGCCTGATTCTTGCTCCCTTTGTGTGTTTTACATTCAAACGGTGAAATTATACTCGTGACTGCATTTTTTTCGCAGGTGAAGGATTTGGAAGTGGAGCTCGAAACAACGAAACAGAAAAGTAAAGAAAACCTTGAACACGCATTGTTCGTTGAAAGAGAAAGGATAACACAAATGCAGTGGGAAATGGAAGAACTCAGACAGAAGTCAATGGAAATTGAACTCAAGTCGAAATCGAAGCAGGTTCAGATTTCGGAAGGCCAAACGATAGATTTGTCGAACCAGAAGCTCGATTCTGCAATGCAAAAGTACGAGAACTTGTTGAAGCAACATCAAGAAACGGAAGGAAGTTTAAAATCCGATATACGAATCCTTGTGAAAGAAGTTAAATCCTTAAGAACTACAGATGCTGAGTTAAAGCAGCAACTTAGTCAATTAGTCAAGGAAAAAGCTGAAGCTGAGGTTAACTTTAGTTTCTCAACATTTTTCTTAAACCACTTGCTAATATGATTTGTTTGTTCGATAAGGAACGAGTTCGTGAAGAACAAAAAAGTAACCACGAAGCGAAAACTTGTTGGAGGAAGTTGATACGAAAGTGCAAACTTCTCCATGAGGAGATTCAAGAGTGTGATATCAAGAGCAGTCAAGGATATAATCTTCTGATTAATAATATTCCTTCGGTTTTGGATCTCGTACTCGCACTTAAAGATCGAATTGACGAGGTAATACCGTTTTTTTATTTACGTTTCTGAATTGCTTCAGGGAATTAGAGTTTTTGTTCATATTTTTATCAGGCTGAGCATTTGAGTGAGGATGATGAGTTGTGGGAGAATCAGAATAATATGTTAGTTGAGAATGTTATGATTAATAAACAGGAGAACTTTGATTCCTCTTCTGATGTAATGTAAATTTAAAGGATGTGGATTTTTTATGTTTTTTAGAAATAAATTTTATTTTTTAATTATTTTATAGGGTTTGGTTAGATTTAGTGAGATGTGGTGTTATGAGCGTAAATTTGTAAAAATGTTTGATAAAATTACGGTATTGTAATCGTGATTTATGTAAATATATAAAAAAGAATGAAGATAAATAATATTTTAATTAATGGAAGGAAGGATGAATGTAACAAAATATCATACATTGATATGAATAATATTCTTCTGGAGGCACATTTGCAGCAATGTATTCAATTCGAGATCGGTTTGGTCAATTTGCCGGTTCAACCATTTACTGGTTAGAAATCGGTTAAAAATAAAATTTATTTTTAAATATAAATAAATAAATATATATTATATTTAAATTTTGTTTAACCTATGATTCAACATATACATTTAACTCAACTGATTTAATGTGGGGTACGACTTTGATTAAGATACTTTAGAGCAATGGTTTAGAAATCTGGTAGGTATATCTGACATGCTCAGTGTATCGATATACCATATTTGTATTAGATCTATATCAAAATAATAAATTAAATTATTAACTTTGAGAAAATACACAATTTGTTAATTATTAATGCACGACTTATGACAGCCAGTCAGGATCTGTTATTTAAAGTAAGTGTGAAAGAGAAAGTGGTATTAGTATGTCCGATCGACCCTTGATTACCGATCGGACGAAGGGATCAGTCAATCGGTATCATATGAAGCGAGGCATGATCGACAACGAATTGCTATGATCGGAAAGATTGGCATACGATCGACATCCTCGGGAGTAAATGACGGCATCATTACTCCAGGCGGCGTGTGCGGTTCTCGCGTGGTGGAAAGTCACATAAATCAGTTCAAGACGGCTGTGATGTGATTACAGAAGATTGCAATTAGATTATGTACAATTAAAATATATAGAATGCCTCTATAAAAAGGAGTCGAGAAATGTTGATAAGGGACAGGTTCCGAGGAGATTTCCCACTTCTAAGCTCTTAGTGAATTCTTTGCTTGGGTTTGGTGTCCCGTGAGTTTTTCTCCCGATTCTCGAGTTTCTCACGTATAATTTCTTATGTTCTTTTGTTATGGCAACCGAATACCATCAGTACCTTCACAGAAATCATAAACAGATTTCTACTCTTAACATTAACGCATTCTCAATTTATATTATTATTACTTCAAAAAAATACATTAACAAAATTACACAAACTTTATCTCTTTTTTTCTTAAATCGGACAAGTTATATTCGATCTAACCCACTTAAAACTCGTACCGATCGATATTTTGTTTGAATATCAATCAAAATCAATACATCTGAAATTTTCTGTCAGAAATTTGAAAGAGTGCTCTAGAGTCATTACATATCGTGACTGGTAATGAATAAAGGGTCATATTCACAAAACTAATGGTAAATAAGACATTGAATATGATACAATGCATCATTTGTTGTCTTTAATAGTTATATATTTTGTTTGGAGATTTTATATGATGAGGTTTGGACAAGCTAATACTGGTTTTTAGGTGATTGAACCACCATTTCAAGATTTTATTCAATTTTTATATTAGTCATTATCATGTAAGTAATTATAGAATATGATATCTCTATAAATTAAATAAATTAATATAGTTTAAATAATATAAAACAATATATTTTACTTCAAATGGATTGTTTGGGGTAAAATTTTTAATCCAAAATTAAACCTAACTTATAATGAATTATATAATTTATCAAACCAAATCCAAACAAATACAAAATTTTGAAACACAAAACGTTTATGTAGATTCGTCTTCAAATCATAAACACGGAAACAATGTTATTTATGAAAAAACGAGAAAATGAAGTGTTTTGATCTTTAAGGTTTAGTGATTTGTTAAATTTTGTTCTTAAACTTTAATTTAACATTCATAATTCTCGTACTTTGATCTAATTTTACATCAAACTCAGTTACCGAATTAGTTTTATCAAAATTTACAAAATATAAGTATTTTCTTGTCAAAAATTAAAAGTACGAAGGCTAGTTTTGCTTTTAAAAATATTTTATAATTAGATTTGTCAAAATTAAGAAAAACAAAAAATTATTGTTTAATAATACACTATAGAGAGGCGAAATACTATAAACTATGGCTGTTATTTGATCCGAACAAACGAAACTCGTCGTTTTCATGTTCGTTTATATTTTTATTCGAACGTGTTCATATTCGTTCATATTTTATTCGAATGCTAAAATGTGTTCGAATATTGTTCAAATTATTAAGTGAATGTTCATGTTCGTTCAAATAGCTTGTTCGAACATTGTTCGTACTATTTGTTCGAACATCATTAAAAAAATAAAATTTTGTTATTTTACAAATAAAATCACAAAAAATAAATGTATTAAATAAATAATCAAACAACTATCTTTCACAAATCAAAAAGAATGATTTCACTAATAAAGTTTTGTAATTTTTTTAAACTTAAATACTATAATAATATATTAGTATAAAAATTAATTAAAATAATATATTTGTTCACGAACGTTCAAATTTATTCACGAAGATGTTCATGTTCGTTCAAATTATAAACAAACAAAAAATAATGTTCGAACAATGTCCATATTTTTATTGAACGAGTGAACACGATCACATACGAACCGAACACATATTGTTCACGAACTGTTCGGTTCGTGTCACAGCACTATTATAAACCCCTAAAAAAATTATTGTTTAATATTTACGTCCTTGTCCAAGTAAGAAAAACAAATCTAAGTTGTATAATCGTTGTCGGCCTACCTTATACGAATTGTTTGTCTTTTTCTAAAAAAAGAAAACAAATAAAAAAGAAAAGAGAAAAAGGGCATCTTGAATTTGTTAGTGCTCTGTGCATTTCTATAATCCCAATAGGCTGCCACTTAAAACCACGACTTTATCTTTACCTTTTTCTTTATCTTTTTCTCTCTTTATTTTTTGGCTTCATCTTTAATTAATATTTTGATACTCACCTCATTATTAGTTGAATGTCAATCCAAATAATGTATAATATATAATTCAATAAAATGACGAGATTATTGTATAAGTTAACGTCTCATTACTCATTTTATTTGTGACAATATATATACTATTTAAACCCATTTTTATTGAAGTGGTTAGAACGTAATAGTATTTGAACTAGTTATATTCGACGAAAATACAATAATAATGTTTAGTATCAAATTAACTGATTCTGATACAAAAACACATGAAATCGAAGATTCGAAATAATATTATTGAAAAAATAACTCATTTAATCTCTTAAGTTTATTAATTTTGATAAATTTAGTTTTCAAATGTTTTCGGCATTTGCATTCTTCAAAATTTGAATTTTTTAGGATTCATCCACAAAGTTTATAAAATCAATTAAATTATATTTAAGAATTAATCTTCAAATGTTGGGTATCACAAAAATTGTACATATACTTTACAATGATAGCGAATCTCAAAATTTGTTAATTTGACAAATTTGATCATCTATACATTACATGGCAGCATATGTCTGGTTAGAGTTTACGATAAAAACACTGATTATATTTGGTTAGAGTTTTGTTTTTTATACTAATCTAGTCAAAACAAACATTGAGATCATAATTACTGAAAATCCAAACTTTGAGGATCAATACGATGTTAAAGACTTAATATGCTATAATATTGAAAATTCAAGGACCAAATGTATCTTCATTTTTTTGAAAGTGACTTAAATTATCAAAATTGAAAATTTGAGGACCACATTTGTCACACACATTGAAAATTGAGCACTAATTTTGATAAATTGTGCAAAATATGAGGATTTATGTTTTTACACGTCTAAACTTTGAAGATCATAATTATCAAAATTATAAAACTTCGAAAATCAAATTTATTAAAATGAGGATTTTTTTTACATATATTATTATTTGGTAGTGAATTTTTCCTCATTTCTCAAATTGCTTTAGTTCACGTACTTTCCAAATCAAAGGGCTCCTCATCCACTTTTCCTTTTTATTCTCCTCTTTTTCTTGCAAATGATAAACCCTAAACCCCAAAATATAAACCCTAAAAGTCAATACACCCGGCAAGCAAGTCTTGCTCGCGAGTGCTTGTAGAAATTTCTAGAATTTCTTCATTTATACTACTCGACCGTTTCGGGTGGTAGAAGAAGAACCGGGGTTCTTATAGAATTAACTCAAGTTCCACTGAGATGATGTTGAATGGATTTTGATTTCTACTTAAGTTGAATTTAGATTTATTAATAAACATATATTTAATACACATTAAAAGTATACAGAAAAATTAACTAATCATGCACTCTAACACCCCCAATCTCATACCTCATAGTTAATAAAACTTAGTTTTTTTGTTGATTCATATGGAAAATATTTATAGTGTCCAAAATAGAGACTCTTTTATAAAGACGTGTAAGGTGCAATTTCAATAATTTACTCATTTTTATTAACACGTGGCTTAAATTTCATACAAACAATTTTGTTAGCTATACGTAATTAAATGAGTGGTGTTTGTAATTGACCCCTAATGTTTAAAATAGTGTAAAGGTGGTGCCTCTAATGTTTGTAAATTGCATACAAAACCCTCGAAGTTGATATAATGTACGCGGTTAGCCTCCAAACTTTTAAATATTGTAAACATTGTGCCCTCAAAGTTTGAAAATTGTGTGGTTGGCTCCTGAACTTCCGAAACCGTTTATATTTTACCCTTATACTCGTTAATATTGTATTCATCCGATAGTTTATATTTGACTCATTAACCTTGAAAAGATGTTATGACTATGTATCCAAACATTAAAAATTTTAAAAATAACGCATAAATTATCAAAACCACTTATACGAAAAAAGACGAAAACCGTTACTATTCACTCGAGGGTCATTTTCGAACGATTTTGAAACTTCGGGGGCTTCTCACGTAATTTACAAACTTTGGGTGCATCACCTTTACACTATTTTAAACATTAGAGGTATGCATTTTTCTCGTAATTAAATGTAGAGAAATGCAATAATTTTTTTCTTACAACCCCTAGTTGACATCATTAGGGGCAAACGAAAATAAACGAGTCAAACATAGTTGTTTTTTAAGGTTTGAATTTGTTTCAAAATAGAAGAAGTTCGAAAACCAAGGAAATTGAAGATATGAGATTCTAGTTTGGTTCGAGTTCGAGCTCGATGATAAAATTATTAATATATAGTGTAATATTATTGATTCGTAAACCTCGAACGATTAAAAGTGCTTGAGGTTCTGTTCATGAAAGATCAAAATTGGACCGATCTTGCTCTTATAAAAAAAATCGAGCTCAGAGATATATAGGCTTAACATAACCGACTCACGAACTGGTTCCATTCGTTTTCACCTAGACATGATGTATAGTAGAATAAAGTTCGAAGTATCATATTTATAGTGTGTTGTATGAATGTTTTATTATTTTAAATGTAATTTATACAAGATGTAAATAGAATAGGATTAAAAATGCAACACATTGAAAATTATTATTAAAACTCGTAAATTAATGATTAAACATTAATATTATTCATACAATAACCATGATTCGAACTTTGATTACTTTGGCGTTTTTTTCGGATGAATTACGAATTGAGATTTATGTTATAGTGATTTTTTCTTTTTGTTAAGGAACAAAGTTACACGTTTAACATGTAATACATTTAGGAAAAAATATTTTAAATTTATCAAATTTACTTCAAAATTAATTTTCGTCATTCAATTCAAACAAATGCAAATTACATCTTTCAAATTTTCTCAAAAGTTACACATTTAAACTAAAATTGATTTTGGAATAAATATGATGGACTAAACATAAAATTTGTCCGATAAATTTATGTTTATAAAATTGTTAATTACAATATAAGTTTTATTTGTCTCTATCTTTTAAAAGGTAATTATTTTTTTTGTAAATTAAGTTTAGGGCAGTGTTTTAATCTTGGACGAAATTTCGTTCGAAATGATCGAAATTTCGTTTCTACCTGTGTTCACCGAGATGATCGAAATTCCGATATATTGCCGGTATATCCGGTATATCGACGGTATACCGGTGTACCGGCCAAGACCGGTACAAGACCAGTAAGCCGGTATTCAAACATTGGTTTAGGGACAACATTTTGAGGAGTCATTGAATCCTCTTTTTTTTCTTATTTGAATTCTTGATTTCCACCCAAAGTGAACAAACTCTTTGTGTTATTGATTCACAAACTAATTTAAATAGTAAAATATGCTCTAAAATATAAACAAAATATGTATTGTTCTTATTCTCATAATTCATTTATTAGTTATATCAAATATAATATATTGTAACTATGTGGATTATTTCTATTATCAAATAAAATTTAAAATTTTTCATTATAATTCACACAAATTACATTTTATTTTATTATATAATGATTTATTCTATAATTACATCATGCAAGTTATTAAATATAATTAATCGTTTTCACTTGCATGATATTATACGTTTTGAATTAATGGACACCTAATAAGGGGTACATGTTCTCATAGGCATATTTTTTTCTTAATAAACTTGTGAGTAGATCACTTATTCTACTACTACATTAGGGTGAATACGCTAAACATGTGCGTTTCATTAGAATACTCTCCACTTTCACTAATCTTACGAAATAATTAAAATAAATACATAACTTTAATAAATTTAAATTTTAAATGTAAGTAAATTTTATTTGGTAAATGAACATAAATATGATATATAAAACGAGTAAAACACAAAGTAAAAAATTAAAATATTATGATAATATTCTCTCTTATAAATCAATAAAACTACTACTTCTCAATACTACAGTAATCGCAATACAATACCTTTACCCTAATTTGAACTTAATGATTTAACTAGTAGATCATAATTAAGTCAATTCTATTAAATTGAACTAACTCTTGTCAAATTCATTCATGAGTTTACGTACTAGTTCCGATACCATGTTAAGTTTTAGACTTGTATCGATTCGTGAGGAGAATGTGGCAATGTAACATATATTGAAAGCATATCGGAATGTAAAAAATTTGAACAACAAAAATATCATGATATATATCTTACTCCAATATAAGATATCATTCAATAACAATGATACAAATGTATATAGACAAGGAGAAAATTACATAAGTACCCCTAACTTACGAGAGGTTTTAATGTCATATCCACCACATTACGAAAATGTAATAATGACACTTAAAGTACACAATCGTTTTTTGTTACCCATTATATTGTAGCACTCGATATTTTCATTAAATTGAATAATTTTTTCAGTTAACAAGATTGATCCTTAAAGTTCACAAAATACGCAAGTAAGATTTTATTAATTGAAAACTTATACAAAATTGACCTTCGACGTTCGAGAATTGTGCATAAGAATATAAAACATTAACGGCGTCCTTAGACGTGCATTGATAAACGATTTTAGTAACTTGTGTTATCATACATACATTTAATTTGTAATTATAAGGACTACTTTTGCAAATATAAACAAAATTTTAAGATACCAAAAATAGTCTCGATCATCGTGCTTCTCAAGTATATAAATAAATCCTAAATGTCCTACAAAATTTCATACACACGAAATGAGCAGACCAGGAGATTGGAACTGCAGATCCTGCCACCATCTCAACTTCCAGCGCCGTGATTCCTGCCAGCGGTGCGGCGACCCACGTCCCGGGGACTTCGCCGCCGCATTTGGCGCCAGAGATATTTCCGCTTTTGCCTTCACAGGTCCCGACGTCAGGCCTGGAGATTGGTACTGCGCAATCGGAAACTGCGGAGCCCATAACTTCGCTAGCCGCTCAACGTGCTTCAAATGCGGTGCCTTAAAGGAAGAAGCAGCCCTCGCCGGAGGTGCGATTGACGCTGAATTAACCAGTTTACGTGGGTTTGTATTCGGCTGCGGCGGAAGTCGGTCAGGGTGGAAGTCCGGCGACTGGATTTGCACAAGGTGAATCATATAACAAATTAACTTACTTGCATTTATTATGATTTTGAAACGAATGTGGTGGTGCAGATTGGGTTGCAATGAGCATAACTTTGCTAGCAGGATAGAGTGCTTCCGTTGCAATGCGCCGAGGGAATCAAGCAGCAAATCTTCATTCTGATGAATCAAAGATTCTACATTTTTGTCTTGTAGCTGCTTTGAAATTTCATTATGGGAAAAAAGGTAGAAAACTGAGA
>RWGZ01000279.1:0-10739 GCA_009725065.1 Utricularia reniformis | reverse complement strand
AATCTAGGGGTATACATGGAAATACAAGATTCCTAGCGGAGTTAACTCCAACGATTCAATGAATCCAAAAACCTAACGTTTAAAAGTCGTCACTTGATAATTTACAAAAATACTTTTATTTTGAATTACAACTTTCATAAATATATACTTTTTAAATTTACTTATAATTATATATTTATTTTTTTCTTTATCTATTTTTTTAATTAAAAAATATTCATTTATTAATAAAATCAAAATTAAAGAATATTTTATCAAATAGCAAAAATTAGATAAGGTTATAATGTAAAGTTATTTTTTTTCCTCCACTATCTAATTAATCATTTTATTAAATTAAAAAATTGAGGATGGATACTATTATATAATATTAAAATATTTATAATATTGAGTCTTGCAGTTTTTCTTTTTGTTTCTCGATATTATATGTGTTACACAAAACATTTCTAATGGAAAGAGTGTCGGTGATAGAATGAAAAAAACTTGTGTTACAAAATTAAAATACGATGATATATTCAAATAACATTAAAATAATCCATAGTAATTTTGTTCACTCAATTAGCATGTTTACGCTTTCGTTTTCTATCCATCTCCTCCTTATAACTAGAAGTCTGCGGTCTTATTGTGCATAAAACTAGGTTATGTACAAATTTAAAAGGTACATCATCCGAACAAGACTCTTCCAAAGGATATTCAATGGATATGCATATGTTGCTCTCATTGTGAAATGTCATATTTATCGGCTAAATAAGATGGAGGCAAAAGTTAAATATTGGAGGGAAAAAAATAATTTTACGTTATAACCCATCTAATTTTTGTTATTTGCAAAAATATCCTTTAATTTTGATTTTATTAATAAATAAATATTTTTTAATTAAAAAAATAGATAAAAATGAAATAAATGTATAATTATAAGTAAATTTAAAAGATATGTACTTTTGAAAGTTGTAATTCAAAATAAAAGTATTTTTGTAAATTCCCCGTTAAACATGTCCTTAAAATAGAAGGTATTTTTATTCAACCTTAACTAAATACTCATTTTAATTTAATTAGTCAAATATAATAATATAAATTCCATTATTCACAATTCCAAAATAATGGGCTTGTTTGGTATGAGTTTGTTGGGTGTGGTTGGATAAACTGTGGTGAGTTAAATGCATTTATTATAACATGATTTTAAAAACTGTTTTGTAGAAAACAACGGTGTAATGAACGTGATTTTATTAAAAGTACATATTTACCCTCAAGATAAAATAGTCTTACATGAAAAGTATGAGAACGAGAAATTGTGTCGCTATGAAATAAATATAAAATTTTCATATTGGTTAGGACGGTGGTATATCGGTGAATACCATTTTTTGTTTTTTATAACTCTAAAAAAATTTAAAATACTAATATCAATGTTTTCATGTCGGTCCAAAATTCTGTGACGATCCGGACTGATATGAGCGTACGACCGATATACCGATCGATACCCAATTTTATATTAATTAATTTTTAGGTTCGAACCATGAAAAACCCGGATATCGACCCTAATACCCGATATCAAGCTGTAAAAAAATATTGATATTGCCCGAAATTTGACGGTATACCGTTTGGTATGAAAACATTGAATAATATTTATTAATTTTTAGAGTTGGAAAAAAAAACAGGGAATATGATAGTAAAACAGGATATCAGACGATACCGATCAGTATACTGCCGGTATAAAACAATGCGATAAATGTGATGAAATAAAAGCCATAAGTCTAATAATAGCATTTTAATCTTTTAAAAAATCGCGTTGGGATGGTAGCTGCTATTAATAGAGGTGGCGAAAACGCAGAAAAATAAGGGTGAACGCACCGTAATTTATCTTATGTTTTGAAAAATCACGTTTTAGGAAAGTGCGTTCAACTCACTTGAGTTACAAACGACAACCCAAACAAACCCAATATCAATAAGTTACTACACAAACCATTCGAACTAGCTTCAATTATAATGTAAATTCCATTATTCACAATTTTCATGAATCGTACTCTCCAATTCGTTTTGACGTTTGACAAAAAATGATATTATTTGATTTCCTTATTAATTCGATTTATAGAAGTGGATTATCCACTGTGGAAAGATTACAAGTAAATAAGCTTGGCATGTTATACATTTTAAATATTGAGCATAGTTTATATTTGTGATTTAATTTATTATCTTGTATAATATGATTAAATAAAATGTATAAATTGATTTATTGTTAATTATAAATTAATATTATTTAACAAAAAATAATATTAAAATACATTATTTATCGATTATATCAGTGTTATTGGGTTTGTTTGGTATCATTATCAAAACATCGGTGAAGTGTGGGGAGATGTTCAAATCGTGATTTTTAATACACACCAAACACAAGCTTAATTGCGATGTGATAATCATTAGAAAATCACGATATTATCATATATGCTAAAACCAGCTATGGTCGTGGTTTTGGAAAAAAATCATTTATCATTACTTTTATTAATTATAATATAATTATGTTTATTATATTATATATATAAATGTATATTAATATTTTTACATAAATCACGATCATAATATCCACTTTTCCCAAAATACTTAAAAATTGATCGTATGTCATACCACACCAGATCTCATTATATATTTTTATTGTAAGAGCAGACAACATTCAATCGAAGAAACTATGACAACCAAACGAAGGAGCGCGTCGTAACGCTGTCAGATCCATCGCCGAATTCGATCCGAGCAACATGTTTCTATTAGATTGGTTCTACGACGTTTTAGCATCTCTCGGATTGTGGCAAAAAGAGGCCAAAATCTTATTTCTAGGTCTCGATAATGCCGGCAAAACTACGCTGCTTCATATGCTCAAGGATGAGGTTAATTTATCGCGATTTTCGTTGATTATCTCTGTTTTCAGTTTGGATCTTGTTGATTTGATTTAACTGGATCGGGATCTGTTATTCGATGCAGAGATTGGTGCAGCATCAGCCGACGCAGTATCCTACTTCGGAAGAGCTGAGTATTGGGAAAATTAAGTTCAAAGCTTTCGATTTAGGAGGTCATCAAATCGCCCGTAGGGTTTGGAAAGATTACTATGCAAAGGTATATTTTCTGTTTTCTTTGTATTTATTTATCAATGTAGCTTGCTGTTATATGGCTTTTTTTCAAATTTTGTTCCTCTGTCATTTTTAGTGCTGAACTTTGCACCAAAATTTAAAATATTTGGGACTTTGCTATATGTGGTTTTGTCAAAATTTATAAAAGACGTTGCCTTTAACATACTTTGGAGATTAAAATTGCTATAATAACGAAACTTCGAGGACTAAAATTGCTTAATCAATGAAAATGCACATACCATTCTTGCGTCTCGCCTTTTTGAAAATTTGATTTCATTTACGTTTAAACTGCAAGCAATTTGATCATATCATTTTCACTGAGGGATACGTAATTTGGTTTGGATTGGTTTATAATTGAGTGATGGATCACATACGTAGTTGTTGTCTCCTCCTCTTATATTCGTTCACACTCTTTTTGTATGTTTTCGATGTAACACTATAAATTTAACATTTACCTTTTCATCAAGCTATGGTGTATACATGATGAATTTTGTTTCTGTGTTTGAAGGTTTTCTCGAATTTCACGGATATCGTTTCATTTGATTGTTTTCCATGGGTTATAGGAAAGCTGCAATTTGGGATTGTTTACGTCTTTCGTACATTTTTATATTCCGAAATTTCGCTTTTATGTGTATATGTGATTCGTGCTATTTATCATTGAGACGTAAAAATGTCTCACATTGGATTTGTTATATGAATTGGATTGTTTTATAAGGTGAAGAGAAACCATTTTAACTAAGTTGTTTAACTCTTTTACAATGTGGTCTCTTCACCTTGTACGCCATTTAGGATATGTTTGCTTGAATAATGCTTTAAGTACAAATCTTTTGAATTAATGTATTCTAAAATATGAATAAATGTCATACATACGTTGTTGGAATTATAGAGTTTGGACGAAATTATTGGAGTGTTCACGGATATCGAGTATAAGGGGAGGAGACCACACTGTATAAGATTTGAACAAGTCATTTACTATGATTTACATTCCCTCTTATAAACCAACTCAAGCAACATTCAACTTCCAATGTGGGATAGTTGTTCATAATTTTAACATACGTCGGAATTAAGATGTAGATTGAATTGGTTTATAAGAGGGATTGTAGAGCATTGTAATTGACTACTTTAAGTTTTTTATGGTGTGATGTATTCCGTTTTATACGTTATTTTTTAGGACACTCCCCATATGAAAGTGACCAGACTCTAGAAATTTAATATGATATCGGAGCGGGTATACAAAATTCCTTGGTGATCTTGCCAGGGTTAGTCCGGTTTAATGAAATTGATCTACAATCCTTCTTATAAACTAATTCAGTCCACATCTTAATTCCGATTTTAGACAAATATTCATATTTCAACAATGTATTCTATTTTCACAAATAATACAAATAGATTCGGAACTCTTAAGTTCCGATTTTCTTTACGACTTAACATTTTATTTACTTGTTGGAGCTCCTAAACATTCTTGTGTACCACTTTGTTGCAGGTTGATTCTGTAGTTTATCTTGTGGATGCATACGACAAAGAGCGATTCGCAGAATCGAAGAAAGAACTCGACGCACTACTCTCCGACGAGTCACTCGCTAAGGTCCCGTTTCTCATACTCGGAAACAAAATAGACATACCATATGCAGCATCCGAAGATGAGCTACGTTTTCATCTCGGACTTGATGGGATAACTACCGGTAAAGGTAAGGTGAGTTTATCGGATTCTAATGTTCGACCTCTCGAGGTTTTTATGTGTAGCATTGTTCGGAAAATGGGATACGGCGATGGCTTCAAATGGATGTCTCAGTACATCAAGTAAGTACCAAAACATGGCTTCAAATGTTGTTTTCTTTGTTTATTGGAAGAATTTGATGAAAAGGCATAAGATGTGAATTGGGATTTTTGGGTAAGTGTTTTGTTTCAGTTTGTATGTTACATTGATTGTGTTTGTATTAGATTTTTATTGAGAGTTTATTTCGGGTGTCGAGCAACCTTATAAACGAAAATATCCGAGTTTAATTATGGTGATTTGTCAACATTGGCATGAGATATTTTACGGGTGGTATGTAAATTTGGTCCTAATAGTTTTATGATTTTGACAATTTTGATTCCTAAAGTTTTATGATCATGATCTCCGAAGTATAAAGATGACAAAATCAATCATTATACTTTGTAAGTATTGGCAAAATCAGTCCACAATGTATAGTGTATATGAAATACTTGGTCTCTAAAGTTTGCAATTTTCCCTAAATTTTTCAATTTGGACAATTAATATTCCCGGTCAAACTTAAAATTTGAGGATCGATTTTGTCACTTTGGAGATTTGATTTGTTAAATTTTGCAAGCTTAGAAGAGTAAATTTGTTAAAATTTTAAAGTTTTGGGATTAAAATATCATGACAAATTATGGAGACTAAATTTGTAATTATGAAAATTTGAGGATCAAATACGTCATTTTCTCGATTAGTACAAATTTGACAATACTGGTAAAACTAGAAAGTTAAGTGTATTCACATGTAATATTATGAATGTAAGATAAAATAATTGTAATATTTTGATAGGATAATTTTATCTCGTACAATCGTGTTCTATAAAATGTCTTTTTTGCCTCTGGTATATATTATACTTTTTCTATATTTTATTTTCTTATAATTATTTATTTTCTAGGGTTTGTATGAAAAACACGAATCCTTTATATTTGAAATATTATATCATTTTTTACAATAATATTTTTATATTTTGAAATATACTTTCTATTTTTAATGTTTATGTTTGCTTTAATAAGAAAATTTTGATCAATAAATATTAACCGTACATTGTTAATGCTTTTTAATCAAATATTTTTTGTAATTTATAAGTTAATATATAAATAGGTATATATACGTGTTTCAATATTTTGCTGAATTTATATTTATAAATAAATTATACATATATATTATCATATACAATCCTTTTAATAATACATTTAGTTTTAATTAATTATATCAAATCAATGTAATTTTAACATATTTAATTTCATACATAATCAATCTCACATAATCATATGATTCTAACCATACAAACCTTCAAGAGTACTAAGAAGAAGATGAGTGTTGCATTTGTTGTCACAAGCAAGGAAGTTACCGATCGGTATCATTCGTACCGATCATCATTTGTATGAACGATTTTACCAGTATACCATTAGTATACGGTTAGTGTGTCGGTATTTATATTATTTATTTTAAAATATTTATATAATTTTGTGATTCAGTCCATTTCATTTGTGATTCACTCTATTTGAAGTTTCAAGGTCTTAAAAAATGATAATTACTTTTCAAATGCAATCATTAATTTATATATTAATTATTTTTTATAATAATAAAGAACCCGAAAACCCTACCCAATAACTCATATATGCTAATATGGTAGCGGTATGTAGGGTACGCCCGTTATTTACTAACTTCATATCGAATATTATATCGTTTTCATCTTTGTTTTTATCCATTTACCTCACCTAAGCTCCACTATCTTCTCATTTGCTTTTTTTCTTCTGAGATCTCTTATTCTCTATAAGTCAACGTTACTATCTTGAGTTGCGATTCAAAACGTCACAAAATCCCACTAATGCCAAGCGAGTGGTACATAATGATGTCTCCGGATCAAACATTCCAAAAAATAAACATAAATTAGTATTAAATATGAAAAAAATATCAAAAAAGATATTTTATATTCCAAATTAAATCTATGTGAGTATTGCGTGTGGGACATCATAATAATATTGAATTTAAGAACAATTCCAATGAAACTGATGTCATCCATAATGCATAAACAACAAGTTCCACGACTCATGAATAATGATCATTGTCGATGAACTCAGAATCAAAGAACAAGATGAACTCAAGAACAAAAGATTATCTCAATCCTCTTTATCTCAATCTATGTTAAACGGACTCTTCTCCCGGGAAGCCGAATCCGAGTCGGACTCTTCTCGGACACTTGTTGGACACGAGTCCGTTTTTTATATTTAAATTTATTATTATTTATTTTGAAATAGTCATTATTTAAATTTGTTTTTATTTATATATATTAATATAATTCGTTAATGTTTAAAAAATTAGTTGTATATAAGTATTATTGGAATATAATATAGTTCATACCAATTATTTCGACATTTTACAGGTTTTAAATATTAATTATCATATATATTTGTGGTAGTAATTTATTATTTTGTATAATATAATTAGATAAACATAATTTTATTTATTATTAATTATGAACCATGTTAACAACAAATGTCTTTTTAAAATTTTATATTTAAATTAAAAAAATAATTGATATTAACGAGTCGGAATCTTTAACAAATCTGAGTCCCCGAGTCCGAGTCCGAGTCCGCGAATCCCCGTGGCGGTGTCCATTTAACATAGATGTCAATTTTATTATATATTTCCATTCTCTACAATACTATTTTTGTTTATAGATGAATATCTACTACACTTCCCAATAAAATAGGAAAGATGGTAATTGATTAATTGGGAAATAATATGTCTTATGTATAATGATAATAATAACATAAATAAACATTTAAAATTGATGAGGGCGGATCCAGTAACTAGAATTTGTGGAAGCCCAAAACATATTGAATCAATCAATGTTTCAAGGAACGAATCTACACATGCCAAGATCCATAGCTTAACAACAATCTACTATTGGATTAGACTCACAAAGCCCGATAGACCACTCAACCGTCAGGACCGAAGGAAGATGGTCATGACCGATCTCCATAGAATTAGGGGATCGATCACTTGAACGGTTAGTTTGTTACAAGCGGGCAGCTGGCAGACAACGGTTACGAGCGGACAACGGTTATTTTGTTAAAATGGTTACATGACAGTTCCATCCTCCTCATCTATAAAAGAGAGGTGAAACCGCAAGCTCAATAGGACATTTGGATCATATGCATGACAATCAATTATGAAAATACTCTTAGCCAATCAATTATGAAAATAACAAGATTACAAAATCTGAATGACTTGGAAAATGACTAAGGAAGAACAACAATGCGTAAAAATGAGCAATACAACTAACATAAATACATATTTTATACCGCACACATATTATCCCAAGGTGATCATGAATTCCTTAATATTAATGCTATAGATAGGAGATATATCTAGATCAAATTAAAGTTTGATTTTCCCACTTTGGATTAGGCCATAATCCTACAAACTTATCATTAATTACGTCATAGTCATTTTAAGAACAACTACCTTGCCGCCCTAATTAAATGAATTCAATTAATATCGGTATATTAACAAATATAATTAATAATTTTAAATGAAGATTATAGGGGTCCGCCTCCAATTGTCACAATTCTGCACTTTTTAGAGATTGAGTCAACTAACAAATTTTTGATCGATTATTTCTTTAATATATAAAAATGAGAAAATGATATTTTCTATCCCAAATTTTTATAGTTTTGATAATCTTTTTTAATAATTTGTAATGACATATTTAGACTCAAAGTTTAAGGTTTTGATAATTGGAATTTGGGGTTTTATACTGTGAGGGGGACGCAGATTCATCTGCCATTGAGAGTCGGGTAGCTCTCATGTTCGCAGCACAGAAGATGCGACATTACCAATTTACAATATTTGATAAATTAGATCACCCCAAAGTGGTAAAAACGATCATCAAAATTTGATTTTGACCGAGCATCTCAATTGACAAATTTTAAAACTTCGGGACCAATTATCCCACATACAATATATTTTGGGGATTGATTTGCCAAAACCTACAAAATATTTGGATCGATTTGGCATTTTTAACTTTAAGAATTACAATTGTCACAATTATAAAATTTTGGGGATCAAAATTGAGAACAAATTTGAGTGTCGCCCATAAAAAATATAATATTAAACCAAATTCAATGTAGATCGAAAATATATTCTAAAAATATAAACAAATGTATATAACTCTAAATAAATGTTTGGAACGTTAAATCAAAAGGATCGATACGTACCATTTTAACTATAATTTATAATGACTTGTATAGACTCATTAGAAATTCTTAATTTACGTTACATATGGTTTTTGTTAACAATCTATTGTAATTGTTCGGACGATTTGTTGAGCATTCGAAAAATTTTATTTGATCGAATCAAATGGATTGCTTTTATTTAAAGCAATACTTAAGACTCACTTTGAGTTTATTTGATCAAACTTTTTGAGATTTAGGTGTGATGAGATATAATACTCATGTATTTATAAATATGTTTGGTTAAATTATGGTATCTTTATAGTAATTAATGTAAAAATACTAATGTATCATTATATAAAATATAAAACATAATCATTTATAATTTTTAGAAGTAACGGTAAATATAATAATTTCTTAAAATAAGGTGATGTTATTGTTCGTTTTAGTAACTGTGATTAAATCATGATTTTTAGTGATGAGCGTTATCAATTTTGCTTTTTTTTGTGCGTTAAAAAATTATTATTTAAATATTTTACCCCATTTTTTGTTATTCTAATCACAAAACAAAACAAAACAAACTCATACATATATTAGAGCAAAATTCCTATTTTGATATTTAAATTGTTTAAAAACTATATTTTTATTAAATATATTAATGGAATTTCATGAATAATTGAATATTGATTATTTAATAGCAGTAGCTGTTGAACTAGACTAAGTTGTTTCTATTTTGAATTGGTATGATTTGATTATTTGACTAATATTTGACTTCAATAGTAAAACCGCCCATCAATTTTCTTATTCAAATAATAATTAAAAATTCAAACATTTTGGACAACACACGATCAGTTTTGACTGGTTCACTTGATTCGAATCAGTGTTTTCATACCGTCGTTATACCGTCCGGCACGTTAAATTTCGCTCGGTATCGGTATTTTTTTTCGTACCGTCCGATAACGGATATTAGGGTCAATTTCCGGGTTTTTTCTGGTCTGATCATAAAAAACAAATTAAATATTATTTTTTTAAATATAAAATTAAATTAAATTTGATACCTGCCGGTATATGAACCGATATACCGATCGTACCGCTCATACCGATCCGGACCGGTACGTAATTCCTAACCGGTATGAAAACATTGATTCAAATTGGAATCAGTATGAAATAAGGTCCAATTTAGAATTCGATTATTTTAATTTGGTAGATTTTCATATCGATCTAGAATTTTGTTCTGATACAGATCGATATGTTCGATATACTTGATAGTGATGCTAATGGGGTTTAATTCAATATTGATATCTCATATTACACAAATTATCATTTTTCATCAATCATTTTTGAATAATGTATTATACATCATTCAATTAACAAATTTTATCAATTTTGATACAAATTGACGAAAATATCCTTATCATTTCAAAACTCGCAGCATCATACATGATTGATTTACGTTGGGTAAACAATAGGTACATATATAACTATGAGTAAAAAATTATTTACGACCCAAACATCTAACATAAATCTAATGCTTTTATACCTTAACCTATATAATTTTGTTCAAAATAAATTAATTTTTAATTTATATCTAAATACTAAAAAGTTATCAAATGATATGATATTATATTATACTCTAATTTTTATTTAATTGTTTTTTATAATTCAAAATTAAGATGAGATTTATTATTGTTGTTA
>RWGZ01000278.1:0-10749 GCA_009725065.1 Utricularia reniformis | reverse complement strand
CACAAACGCTCCACTCAATATAAAATGTGGATTAGGTACATTTGTTGATCGTGTGGACAAATAGAGCATATGTGAATATTCACCCTAGATAGATTTCTTTAACACTCTTGCCTTTACAGAAACTTTTCCTATCAATTTTCAATTCAAAACTTGCCTGAAAAATGAAACATTTCACTTGTCTGAACCTAGGTTGCGTAGAAACGTTTTTTACATAAAATAAAATGTTTTTGTTACACACATGAAACGTTTCTCGTTTCATTACCATTAAAATGAAGAACATTTCTCATATCTTTGCAATTTCACTTATAACTTGATTTTGCTTCCAATGGTGTCCGCAAACAATATTCTTGACGTAGAAACATCGATCAAATATTCAACAATATCTTCGGTTGAAATCAAAAAAATTAAATCTAAATTCAATTAAAATTTCTAAAATTACTTTTATAATAAAATTAAATATTGATATCAGAATGTTTTTATTTCATATAGGAGAATATAAGCAAGAGTAATACCCTTAAATAAAATTACACGGTGAAAATTAATATGATATATCTATAATAATATGTTTTTATTTTTAATTAGGTTAAGCTTCATCCATAGAAACTTTTAACTAGTCGTTCTTCGTTTCTCGTTTCCTACGTTTATACGTTCTAATGTTTCACGTTTCCAACCGTCTAGGTCTGAACTAACCCTATGAGTCAACAGCAACAGAAACAGATAACATGGGAAAGAATTAATGACGATCCACAAAATAATTTATTTTCTGATAAAAAAATCCCTATTTTTTAACATGAAAATTAAGTTTAATTGTCTTATTAAAGTTTCAATAGAAACAGACATGGTCCAGCTTCAGAAAGAAAACTACCAATACCTGACAGAGTCAAGGTTTTTGGTAGTGAAAAAACTGTGAATTTGCACAGGTAAAAGCTGAGAAAGGGCTAGGGTTAGGGTAATGAGAGGATGTTGTACCAGTAGCACTACCTGTTGTACCCGCAAGGAAATGAGGCTGTTGAACTAAGCTACCGCCGGCCGAGGAGGTTCCTCCGGTGAGAAAGTTTGCAGCTCCGCCTGGTTCAGGACCCTGGTCGTATAAAATGCCAGTGAAAATATGGCCTCCGATGTTCACTGATGTCTGATATGCATATTGATCTACCATACTATCAATGGAGCTCACTCTAACGCATCTGAAAACCGCCGGGAAACTCACTTCTGCTGGGAATTCTCTTCCTTCTAACCCTAAATCAACAAAAAAAGTAAAAAGAATGAACAACACATGGTAAACTAAATGAGGTTGCTAAGATCTAAGATTTTGTAGGGATGTAACTCAGTACAGATGACAGTTTCATCATTACAAATTTGTTGTGATAAAAAATCACATTTGAGATATAATGCCGGGTCAGGGTTGTAGCTAGGGTTTAGGTTTGGTGACTATTTTGTTACACAGTGAGATTTCAAATAGTTTAAGATGAAGAAAGCAAAGAAAGTGAAAAACAAAGTTTTCATGATGGATTTGGTGAATCTGGACCACTTTGTAAAGAAACTAAAATGAAGGAGTACTTTTTACCTAGAATTGGTGCTTGATTTATTCTGTATTTTTTAGGGTTTGTTCCATTGTGTTGATCTACGGTAGTTTGATGCATCACAATATGCCGTGGCCTTCGCCGAGCCACAGGAATCCATGTACTTCTAACATGAGTTACACACGGGAAACCACGGCTTCTGCAACAAGTTCTGCATCTCATATGCTCACAATCTTTCTTAGCTTGATTTCCACAGTCTTGACATCTGCTGCTTGATGATGACGAACTGTTGATTGCTTCAAGATCTTCACCACTCATCGTTCCAGTTTTATAAACAAAATAAAAGAAAGCTGTGAACTTCAAAGAAGAAAAGGACAAGAGGAAGAAGAAAGCTCATTGTTCATCTGATCAGACAAACATTTTGAGATTGTCTCTACAATCTAAACCTGCAAACAAAACAGAAAATAAGTTTTTAAGAAGAATGTGAGCTTAAGCTCACAAGGTTTGTTAGGGAATTATTACTAACCTAATAGGAAAGAAGAGTTGAAAGGAACCTCTTCTTCTTCGTCTTGGAAAACAGTAAATCCAAACCAGAAAGCAAGTGACAACTGTGGATGCATAGAAGAAGAAACAAACTTCTGACACAGTTAAGTAATTCATTAAATAATGATCCCCTTGTATAAACCGGACAAAGCTGAAAGCACCAGACAAATATAATTTACATTAAAATATATGGGTTTATAAGATGACCGGATGAAGAAACCCTAATCAAGTTTCAATTAGAGGGTGATGATTAAGGCTGCGACATCTGTTACTTTCTTTTACGTTTTCCAATCACAAGAGATGTTTAACATCTACTTGATGCATTAACCATTAATTCTGATTCTGTACTACTGTGCATCCTTGAAACCGGTGACTGAGATTGCTCAATGTCAATGTAGCAGTAGCTGATTCCTGCCTAAAACTAGCTGGATTCCCTTCTCTAAAATTGGGGCTTCAACCTCTAATTAGCAACTAGATGAGGGAATAACACTACTTTTTATTTAATACACATTGGGAACAAGGAAAAAAGAATAAGTGCATAAAGTGACAAATGTTCCATGTTCTAAACTGATAAGCTACTTGGTTAGTTGATAGAATTCATTGAAACAGCTCCGTTCATATTAAATTTCTAGAATCGAGTCAATTTCATGTAGAATGTGTGTTCGAACATGATGTATAAGAGAATAAGTTCACATTGTAAAAAACCAGAAGAAATCATTTACTATGACTCAAATTCTCTCTTATAAACCAATTCAAACACATGGACAATTGTTACATTGCAACACCCCAATATCATGGATTTAGTTAAGATGAAGTTTAAGACAGAATTTTGGATACTGGGAAAACTAGAACAGCTTTCCCCAATTTAATATTAGGGCTAAATAAAATCAAGAAACGTCGACGTTTTTGTCAACAATTTCCCTTTCAAATTGCTCTCTCTACCTTCATTGTTTTGTAGCTTATAGCTTAAATTAACTTCCACCAATTCAACGACAGTTCCACTGTAACATGTCCACAACTTCTTGATGAATCTTCTTGTCCCCAGCAGCCAGTACGTTGAAACCTGCCAAGCCAAAATAAAATATTCCGTTTCAACTATCAAAACGCAACAATAAGGAAGTAGTGATGATGTAAGTGAGGAAATCCTACTACAAGGCTGCGTTTTCGCGGAAGGTTCCCATGAAAGCCGCTCACCACTCCAGTCTGTAATAACTCCTCCCGCCCCTTCAATCACAGGCATCAATGCAAGGAAGTCGTATGGCTGGACACAGGTTCTCAGAAATATTAACTACTTATTTCGCTCTGTTGCAATCATAAATGATGAATCTAATGAACAATTTGAAATTTAAAGATCCACCTTATTATTGCAAACTTTAAACCGACAAAATATAGATTCTAACCTTGAGGCCAGATTCAATCACAAGGTCCACATGACCTGTTGCTAGAAGCGCGTAAGCATAGCAATCGCAGCCATAGAGTGGTACTTTGACCTGTGGGTACAGAAAACTCCAAAACATCAAAAAAAGAAGCATTCTATTCAGAATTTCGAAAGGAGGTTGCAAGGGAGTCATGATTCGTCTGACTTCACATTGAACGATAAGCTTATAGAATTCATAAACTTCAAAATATTGAATTCGGATGCACATACCTCACTTCTTACTCGTGAGAAGGCTGCTTCTGCGTCACCGCTGAACAAATGTGGGCTAGTAGTGTAACTGAGAAACGATATTAACAAAATGTCAGCACAATACGGATATACTATTTACAAACCTAAAGAGATCAATATACAGATAGGCTTTCGATAGTTCAGAACAGTCTCGTGTGAAGATCTCTTGTCCATTAAAAATAGTTCTCCTATTACGTACTCCAATCCATCTTTCTCTAAGAATAGGTTGGTCGATAATTCCAAGAATCTGTTCACCAGTAAAAAAAGGAACAAATAGTTTATTTTCAAAAGAACAACTGCATGGCCACTTTGCATTATGCTTACCGGCACACCCTTATGAAGCAGAGCAATTAATGTTCCAAACACAGGTTTTCCTAGAAGACAACAATTTTAATTCACAAGCTATCTGCCATAGAAATTCAATCGTTTAACTAAAGAGTCAAGACAAATACCAGTTACAAAACTCTTTGTGCCATCGATAGGATCTAGTACCCACACAAAATCAGCGGTTTCATATTCACATCTCCATCCTTCCTCTTCTCCGTAACTAGAATGCAGATCATGAATTGTGCTAGAAATGTAATGTAGCAGAAATTTCTATTACCAAACTAATGAGAAGCTCACTCACATAGCATGATACGGATAAGAGTCCTGGATAATCTTCACCATGGCAGCCTCCGCTTCCTGATCGGCGATAGTCACAGGACCTACTTTCATCTTAGGCCTTAGATGATAGCGATGATAATATAACATGAACTCAAGAAATCAACCGAAACTCACTCATATCCTCCTTATCCATTACATTGAAACTCTTCCGGAAGTACTGGCGAATGACAACGCCAGAGGCATCAGCAACTTTGTTTCCAACTTCCACAAACCGATCCATATCAAAATCGTCCGATTCAACGGCTACAGCCTTGTTGCCAACGCCTGTAGAAACCGAAGATCCAAGAATCTCCATACGCATCGAACCCGATCCGACCGATGAGTGACCTAGGGCGCACCATAAGCGACTCACGGCGTGGGATTGCGGTGGAATCCAACGCGAATAATGTTTGTGCGCGCTTAGAGAGATAAAGGAAGTTGAAGAATTTGAAATCATACCAAGCAATTGGCCGTTCATTTGAATCTCAAGGCGGTGGAAGTTTCCTCTTCACACTCCGTAAAATGGAAAGGGAACTTCGCGCTTATGATAAACCGATAAATAGAGAGATATAAATCTATTTTTTGTGAGAGATATTTCGTATTTTTAAATATTTTGCGTTTTTCCATATCTCGTACCCAAGTTGTTGTGTCATAGTTATAATAATAATTATTATAATATATATTATATTTTTAAATTATTTTTATTTTATAATTTTACTTATAATTATTTTATTTTTTTATTATATATTTAATTTAATTAATTATTATATAATTATTTCATATATTTATAATATATATAATATACTATTAATATTCTGTCATATATATTGATGTTTTTTTATTTTTTACTAAATTTTATTTTTAAATCCTACGTGTCATTAACGTGTTCTAATGGATACTTTAGGATATCTGTGTCACCTTTCTCGTTTTACAGTTTTTAAATGTCAACGTATTACGTATCCAACAGCCTAGATGTGAATTAAATTGAAAAAAAATTAGTTTATTATAAATTAGAATTTTTGTATTTTCATAACCATTGTGAAATATATTTTAATACTTTTATTTAAGTCAAATTGGTCTTTGTCCTGTTCAGATGTGTTTCAATTGACTTAATATTACTCGAATTGTATGTCGATATATTTTTGTCGTCAAAATCCAAAGTGTTTTTCTATCAGTTATAACTCTGATATCATATAGAAATTCATGATTCAGTGGACCAAAAGAGTGTCGGTATAGTCCAATCCATTAAAAAATTGAATCACATTGAAAAAATTTAGATAAAACAAATTACTTATAATTTAACTTTCTTTATAAATTAGAATTTTTGTATTTTCTCAACTAATATAGAATATATTTCAACAATTTATATGTATGTATTTTGTACAATTAACAGTTCATAATTTGTAAGTGATTGGGCCTTATTTATATGGGCCTATGAGCTTTTCTAAAATTTGGTTTTGTGATTGGGCCTCATTTATATGGGCCTATGAGCTTTTCTCAATGGAATACAAGTGGATGTACTCAATTCCAAATGCATTTATTATTGCGTACCAACTAAATTTGGTCCCACATAATTTTACTAATTTTGGGATATAATTTTTCAAATGTTATAAATTTAAATAAGATTAAATATATAATTATAAATTATATAAATAAAATCTATCAAAATTATGGAAGCATCTATTTTGTCCTTATTATTCTCACTCCATCATAATAAATAATAAAAGTAAATTTTTTTACTCTACAAAAATCATAGTTCAATTTTGAATAGGTAATAAATAGGCTACGTAGGTGATCATTTTTGTTTGAAAAAATAAAAAAAGGTTAATTTAGGATAGTTTGGTAATTGGTGGATAATCATATTTGCGTGGATCTTTTATGGAAGAACAGTTAACTCTCTGCCCACTTCCTCTCTTAATCACCACATACTCAATTACACCTCGTATCGCCGTTACTTTTTTTTTATATGATTTTTTCTGTGTTGACGACTCGTAGTTTCTGGGGATTCGAGCTGTTATCGTTTCTTCAGGTTCTGTGAAGTTCAACTCAGAGTAGTAGTGAAGCTTCGGTTTTTTGGGGGAATTCAAAAGCTCTACTGTTGATCTATTCATCAGGTTACTTAATTTGTTGTTGGGTGATCAAAACACGCGATGTCAGGACCATTGGATCGATTAGCTCGACCTTGTAAGGAATTTTTTTTATTACTTTCTTGGTTCTTTGTGTATGATATCTTAAGTTTTTTAAACTTTGTTACTCAATTTTCAGTTGCTTTGTTGTAATTGTCCTTCTTGAGAAAAAGAAAATTCATGGGTGCGATTCAAGTTTTGCTTTTTTGCCTAGAAAAGTTACTTAGCGTTGGTTATTGGCTTTATTACTCTGTTTTTTTATAACTAGGTTTTGAGGGTTCATGTGGTAATGAGGACAAAAGAGAGAGAAAGTCTGATTTTGAGAATTCCGAGGATGAAAGAAAGACGAGAATTGGATCTCTTAAAAAGAAAGCTCTCAACGCATCTTCCAAGTTCAGGCATTCTCTCAAGAAAAAAAGCAGTAGAAGAAAGAGTGGTGTTAGAGCCAGTTCTGTTTCAATTGAAGATATAAGAGATGCTGAGGAATTACAAGCTGTTGAGTCATTTCGACATGCCTTGATAATGGACGATTTGCTTCCTGATAAATTTGATGATTACCACATGATGCTCAGGTTAGTTTTTTATTGGTCATGATGGAATTTTAAACATGATGTCATTTAGTTTATTCTGCTTGTAAATGGACATATAGGTTCTTAAAGGCAAGGAAATTTGATATTGAAAAGGCTAAGCAAATGTGGGCAGATATGATCCAATGGAGGAAAGATTTTTGTGTTGACAATCTGGTCGAGGTGATTAGATCTAGTTTTTCGACAATCATCGGTTTGGCTTGTGGTGCCGTTTTTCTTCCTTGGCTGCCCATGCTTGTAATATTAGCTGCTGCAGGCGGTAGTTTCAAGGTTTTTTTATGTTTTTTCAGGATTACGAATACACGGAGATTAATGAAGTGTTGAAGTATTATCCCCATGGTTATCATGGAATCGATAAAGAAGGAAGACCAATATATATTGAGAGACTTGGAAAAGTTGACCCAAATAAACTGATGCAAGTTACAACTATGGATCGATACATAAAATACCATGTGAAAGAATTTGAGAAAACCTTTGAAATCAAGTTCCCAGCTTGCACCATTGTTGCCAAAAGACATATTGATTCAAGCACTGCAATTCTAGACGTTAATGGCGTCGTATGTGTATTTCATACTTTTATTTTGTCAATATCTGTACCTTATCTTTATTTAATCCTTCTAATCTATATTTTCAGGGTTTGAAAAACTTTAATAAGAATGCAAGAGACCTCATTACAAGGCTCCAGAAGATTGATGCTGATAATTATCCTGAGGTAATTATGGAGTTTCTTTAAATGCAAAGCTCATATTGACCTTTTGTTCATTTCATCTTTATTTAATGCAGACATTGCATCAAATGTTTATTGTCAATGCTGGTCCTGGTTTTAGGCTGTTATGGAATACTGTAAAGAGTTTTATAGATCCAAGAACAGCAACTAAGATTCATGTATGTTTTTTTTAAATTATACTTAAAAATCTCCATTCTTTTGTCTGGTTCAAAGATTTAGTTAAATTCTGGATACATTGTAGGTTATTGGAACTAAATTCCAGCATAAGCTGCTTGAAGTTGTGGATGCTAGGTAAATAAAGGTTTCGACTTTCGATTTAATGGTGTTTTGCTACTAAATATGTCTCAATAAATCTTCAACTGTCTTGTGAGTACAGCCAGCTACCAGATTTCTTGGGTGGGACGTGTACCTGTGCCGATCAAGGTGGTTGTCTTCGATCAGATAAAGGGCCATGGAATAATCCCGAGATACTCAAGGCCTGATAAGACATTATTTTCTTTGATCAAGTTAAAACTTTTTGTTTCATTTGGTGATTTACAACATATTGAGTGATCACTACAGATGGTACTCAATGGCGAAACCAAGCGTACAAAAAAGGTTCTTAAAATCACAAATAGCGACGGAAAAGTGGTGTTTGCGAAGCCTTGTTATCCCAGAGTACGGATTTTTTTTGATATACTTCTTGAATACATCTTATGCTTTTCATTGCATTGGTGCAGTTGAAAGGAAGCGATACATCTACAGCGGAGTCTGGATCTGAAGCTGAGGATATTGCATCCCCGAAAGCTGCTAAGATGAATCAAGTCATTCGTTTGACTCCGGTTCGTGAAGAGGTATGCGTTTGATCCGGCCTTCATTTGATCTAAATATTCAATAAGTAGCTGTTATTTTTATCAGATCAAAGCTACTGGATATCATGAGTATGTTCCTATGGTTGATAAAGCTGTTGATTCCGCATTTAAGAAACAATCACCTCCTAAAACATATCATGATTCAAAAGGTTCTTTGCTTACACCATATCTACAAGCTTTATATTGTTTATGCCCTTTAATTTGTTTATACTGTTTTTACAGAGATGCTTACACTATCCGATTCTCAGAAAGCTATAGAAGGAATTCGTGCTCGATTTTTGGCTGTTATTATTGCATTCTTCGTAATGTTATTCTCATTTTTCCGCTTCCATAAACTCAGTGCATCAGAGAGTATTGACGAAGCTACTGAGGATCGATTGCCACCATCCCCTTCTGGATCTCTTACAGAGGCAGAACTCTTGTCTTATGTCAATAAACGGCTGACCGAGCTTGAATTGAAGGTGAATGATCTTATGGAAAAGCCATCGGAGATGCCATACGAGAAGGAAGAACTGCTAAACGCGGCTGTTTACCGTGTTGATGCCCTTGAAGCAGAGCTTATTACAACGAAGAAGGTAACACATGAACTACTTTGCTTTTACGTTCCATTTCGAATGAAGTTACAAGAGTTATGTCTGAGCAGGCTCTTTATGAGGCTTTGATAACACAAGAAGAGCTTCTGGCTTACATAGACAGACAAAAAGATGCCAGGTTCAGGGTAAGTCGAGTTTACATTCTCATTTTCGTAACGCATACGAATCAACTTCTTCTTATTCTTCTTAACAGAAAGGGAAGTTGTGCTGGTAAAGTGAGGATATGTTCTGGTTTTCGGGTGCTCGTCGTCTTATGTTGTTTGTGTGAGTGTGTGTAAATTCCTTTTAGTTTCTGCATTTTGTGATTGTGAAGTTCATATATATACAGAGAAGAGTCATGGATATATTGATATGCATAAATATACTAGTTTTGTGTGGCTTGATATACTTTAGAGATAATTGATTAAATAATATAAGATACTTTCATTTATAAGGATCAAATTTGATAGTTAATTTACTTAACTTGTTATGTTTATAATGGGTGAGATACAAATTTGGCTCCTTTAATTTCATGGTTATATTAATTTTAATCCCTAAGTTTTATAATTTGATAACTATGGTACCCAAAGTATAAACATAGTAAAATAAATTTCTATATTTTTAAAGTTTTGGCAATATCAGTCTCCTGATATTTAGTATTTATGATTTCATTGATCATTAAAGTTTTCAATATTGACAAGTGAGATTCTCGATTAAAATAAAATTTTGATAATATATTTGTCATTTTGATTTCTTATTTAGCAAATATTCAAATTTGAAAAACTTTAAAATATGTGAATTAAATATACTATTACCAATTGTACTGACTAAATTTAACAAAATTATAAGAATTTGGAGATTAAAGTTGTTATTTTCTCATTTTTAATTCTATAATATTATTTAAGAATATAACAAATTTAAAGGAGTAAGATTTGAAATTTATTTCTTAAAAATGTAATTACTTTAATGCGTAGCGAGTTTAATGAATGTTGGGTTATCTTGTGGATAGGCCCATGTTAGAGGCCCAGATTAATAATAGAACTAGGTTTTTAGAAACTCAGTCGCTGAATTTAGTCTCATCTTCCTCCGCCGCTCTTCTGTGATTTTGCTGCTGATATGGTTCGATTCGTTCAAGCAAAAGAGCCTTGCATTTTGTTATCTGGATCCTGAACGATAGATTTTTACTTTCGCACGTTTTTTTTGCAGGCTCCTAAGAAGGAAAAGGCTCCTCCACCCTCATCAAAGCCGGCGAAATCAGGAGGCGGCAAACAGAAGAAGAAGGTCTGATAATACTTTATTCGTTTGTTTGTCTCGTCTACAATGTTTCAATTGTGTGTGATTGCCATTCCATGACAATTTATTACAGAAATGGAGCAAGGGGAAGCAGAAGGAGAAGGTGAACAACATGGTGTTGTTTGATAAGGCAACCTACGACAAGTTGCTCACTGAGGCACCAAAATACAAGCTCATTACCCCTTCCGTGCTCTCTGATCGTCTCAGGGTAACATTATT
>RWGZ01000277.1:597214-609810 GCA_009725065.1 Utricularia reniformis | reverse complement strand
TAAACCCTAAACCCTAAACCTAAACCCTAAACCCTAAACCCTAAACCCTAAAACCCTAAACCCTAAACCCTAAACCCTAAACCCTAAACCCTAAACCCTAAACCCTAAACCCTAAACCCTAAACCCTAAACCCTTAACCCTAAACCCTTAACCCTAAACCCTAAACCCTAAACCCAAATATACACACATGAATGCATTTTTTCCAAAACGGCCGCAGGGCAAGATTTAAATAATTTTTCGAAAAGATATATATACGCTTACAATATGTGTGTATAAATATGTTAAAACAAAATTTTGAAAAAAATGTCACACAAAACGTCGAAAACGCTTTTGAAATCGGAAGCATAAACTTAATGTGTTTATATACACAAAAATGCATTTATTCCCGAAACGCCCTCGCGGTTTAATTGAAATCAATTTTCGAGAACATATATATTTGTATACTGTATGTGTGTATAAATACTAGAAAAATCAATTTCGAAAAATATGTCACACGAGACGTCAAAAACGCTTTTGAACTCATAAGCTTAAATTCCATGTGTTTATATATACAAAAATGCATTTTTACCCGAAACGCCCTCGTGGCGTGATTTAAATTTTATTTCGAGGAGATATATATATATGTATACAGTATGCGTGCATAAATACGAGAAAAAAAATATTTGAAAAAAATGTCACATTATACGTCAAAAACGCTTTTCAACTCATAAGTAAATTCCATTTGTTTATACACACTAAAATGCATATTATCTCGAAATGCCCTCGTGGCAGGATTTAAATCATTTTTTGAGGAGATATATATATGTATACAGTATGTGTGTATAAATATGAGTAAAAAAATTGAAAAAAATGTTATACGAGACGTCAAAAACGCTTTTGTACTCGTGAGCATAAATTTTATGTGTTTATATACACAAAAATTCGTTTTTTCCGAAATGCCCTCGTCGCGAAATTTAAATCATTTTTCTATGAAATATATATATACTAATACAGTATATGTGTATAAATACTTGAAAAAAAATGTCACACGAGACGTCAAAAACACTTTTGAACTCGTAAGTATAAATTATTTTTCTTTATATACACGAAATTGCATTTTTTCCATAAATGCCCTTGTTGAGGATTTAAATCATTTTGCGAGGTATACGTATACAGTATGTGTGTATAAATATGAGATAAAAGAATTTAGAAAAAAATTTCACACGAGATGTCAAAATCGCTTTTGAACGCATAAGCATAACTTATATGTGTTTATATACACAAAAATGCATTTTTTCCAGAAACGCCCTTGTTGCGGGATTTTATCATTTTTCGATGAGATATATATACGTATACAGTATGTGTGTATAAATACAAGAAAAAAAAATAGAAACAAATGTCACACGAGACGTAAAAAATGCTTTTGAACTCGTAAAAATAATTTCCATGTGTCTATATACACAAAAATGTCATTTTTTAAAAAACACCCTTATTGTGGGATTTAAATTCTTTTTTCGAGGAGATATATATAAATATACAATATGTGTGTACAAATACGAGAAAACAAAATTTTGAAAAAAATGTCACACGTGATGTCAAAATTGCTTTTAAACTCGTAAGCATAAATTCCATGTGAATAAGACATTTAAGTTTATATATACAAAAAAAATAAAAATGCATTTAAAAGTTTTTGGAGTTCAAATCGGTTTGGACCACGGTTTGAACCGATTCTTAGTGAATCAGACATTTTTCGGTTCGATAAAAATGACCGATTTATAAACATATTCTACAATACAACACTATTTTCGGAATTAGGTCATCTTCATCGGGGTGCCCATCAATTTTTTTTTCTTTCCTGAATATATTTGAGAAATTAGAGTTTCCTACTCTATTACCTCAAGATTTTTTTTATTTTAAAAATTAAAAATAATAATTTAAAATAAAATAATTATTAAAACATATAAATTTACAATAAAAAATATAGAATTATTTTATAAATAATGTTACTATTGATCGGTACTAGGTGTTCGAAAAAGATTGATTTATTAATTTTAATCGGTTCAATTATCCAATTTTTAGTTGTGGTTTTACTTAATAAAAAACGGATTAATTAGNAACCCTAAACCCTAAACCCTAAACCCTAAACCCTAAACCCTAAACCCTAAACCCTAAACCCTAAACCCTAAACCCTAAACCCTAAACCCTAAACCCTAAACCCTAAACCCTAAACCCTAAACCCTAAACCCTAAACCCTAAACCCTAAACCCTAAACCCTAAACCCTAAACCCTAAACCCTAAACCCTAAACCCTAAACCCTAAACCCTAAACCCTAAACCCTAAACCCTAAACCCTAAACCCTAAACCCTAAACCCTAAACCCTAAACCCTAAACCCTAAACCCTAAACCCTAAACCCTAAACCCTAAACCCTAAACCCTAAACCCTAAACCCTAAACCCTAAACCCTAAACCCTAAACCCTAAACCCTAAACCCTAAACCCTAAACCCTAAACCCTAAACCCTAAACCCTAAACCCTAAACCCTAAACCCTAAACCCTAAACCCTAAACCCTAAACCCTAAACCCTAAACCCTAAACCCTAAACCCTAAACCCTAAACCCTAAACCCTAAACCCTAAACCCTAAACCCTAAACCCTAAACCCTAAACCCTAAACCCTAAACCCTAAACCCTAAACCCTAAACCCTAAACCCTAAACCCTAAACCCTAAACCCTAAACCCTAAACCCTAAACCCTAAACCCTAAACCCTAAACCCTAAACCCTAAACCCTAAACCCTAAACCCTAAACCCTAAACCCTAAACCCTAAACCCTAAACCCTAAACCCTAAACCCTAAACCCTAAACCCTAAACCCTAAACCCTAAACCCTAAACCCTAAACCCTAAACCCTAAACCCTAAACCCTAAACCCTAAACCTAAACCCTAAACCCTAAACCCTAAACCCTAAACCCTAAAACCCTAAACCCTAAACCCTAAACCCTAAACCCTAAACCCTAAACCCTAAACCCTAAACCCTAAACCCCAAACCCTAAACCCTAAACCCTAAACCCTAAACCCTATTATGGTTTGAAAGAGTTGTCTCGTGGTTGGACACATACCAACCGAGATTGGGTGCCGGAACGATTATGGTATCCGAAAAACATAGCTAGACCCGTGACACCAACATCTGCTCCTACTCCAAGACATCGCCCCTCAACTACTACGAATGGGGGCGAGCCGGAGCCAAGCATTAGCGAGAGCCACCGGAAAAGGGCTCGCTGTGATCCCGGGACAGGTAGTTTCAAATTTAAGATACCATGCGTGGTGAATAAATCTCCATGGGACACGGCGACTTCATCGCAACTAGTGAATTTCGGCGTCTAGATACGTTCCCATCTTCTATTGATCTATCGGACTAGTATTTGAAGTGTACCACTTTTTGTATTATCCATCGTATTTTGTTATGCTAGGGTGCAATGCACATATAAAATATCTATCGGTTGTATTTTGTAAAATGAATCGGTTGTATTTTGAAAAACGAAAATTGGCAAGTAATGAATGAAAATTGTGTTTTACTAGATTTCATAGTTAAAACTGTGTTGTATAGCATCAATGAAAGCAGATTTCCCAACATCGGCTGCTCCTGTTCAAGCAAAATACAAGAATTAGAATAACAATAAGTTAAAGACGGGCTAGATGCAAATTAGGAGGGACATCAAAATTTTTTCAAATAAATTACAAAAAATTCGAATTAGAGGGAATTCAAAATTTTTGAAATATGTTTTAAAAATTTCGAATAGGAGGGAATTCTAAAATGTTTGAAATATAATTTAAAAATTTCAAATATGAAGAAATTCGAAATTAATTCAAATATATTTTAAAAATTTAGAATCGAAGTGAATTCGAAATTGTTTTAAACGTATTTTAAAAAATTTCGAATACGAGAGAATTCGAAATATTTCAAATAAATTATAAGAAATTCAAATCGGAGGGAATTCGAATTTTTTGAAATGTATTTGAAATATTTCGAATAGTAGTGAATTCGAAAATTTTGGAATGCGTTTGAAATTTTTGAAGAAGCAGAGGAGATTGTTCCTCCGAGATAGATGATTTTGGTACTGGTGAGTTTGTAGGGTTTACTCTTCGGTTGCGAATAAAGCAAGATATCTAGTACCTTCACCGATTCCCGCAGTTGGGGTTACAGCAAACAAAGAACAGCATCATTCCTTCTTCACCTCTGGCAGTTGCCTGTGCCAAAAAGGCCGCCAACCCTCGCAGCTGCGCCGCTTCGGGTTTAGGGCGGCTGCGCCGCCCAGCTAGAAGAAGGACCGGGAGGCCTATCCCCTCTGATTTATATATATTATTTGCAAATGTTATTAAAGAGCTATGCCGTAGCCAAACGGCAAGCAACGACTCACTTCTTGGCATGGGTACTGTGTTCGATACCCATGTCTTACAATTTGCTAAAATTGTGATGTTTTATTACAATTGCCTACATTTTCATTGAAAATTACACAAAAGGCACATAGCATAATGGTTAAGAGCATAAATATAGCCAATTGATCAAGTGTTCGAATCCAACTTGTTACATTTTTAGTTGCATTTTTATTTCTAATAAAACACTAAGAAACTTCGACTATTTGATTTAGAAAACTCCGAATTAGGTTTTTAAGTCTTATAAAAACCTGATTTAGAAAACTTCGGGATGGATAGTGAAATCCGGGATGAATAGCAACTACGGCGATGAGTATTAAACCCGGTTGAATAGCAATTCCGGCGATAGTTCTCGACGTATCGTGAAAACCCGATACGTCGATTTTTGTTTTCTAGTCTTGAAAAAACCCGGTTTTTGCGAAACACACCGGTGTAATTTGTTTCGGAAATTTTTTACACTATAAAATTAATTTTTTAGTGACTTCGGGAATAGTAAAATCCGACGGATGAATAGTAAATACGATGATGAATAGTAACTTCGGGTTGAATAGTGAAATCCGGGATGAATAGCAATTACGGCGATGAGTATTAACCCCGGTTGAATAGTAATTCCGGCGATAATTCTCGACGTTTCGTGTGAGATATTTTTCGTATTTTTTTATGTTGTATTTATACACATGTACAATATACGTATATATATCTCTTCCAAATATTATTAAAACCCCGCGACGAGTATTTTTTCGAAATTACGTACAAAATCTATTACAATGCTAAACCCTAAACCCTAAATAGTAACTCCGTCGATGAATATTAACTCCGGTAATGAATAGCGACTTCCGACGGTGAATAGCAACACCGCGATAGAATAGTAACTCCGGCATGAATAGTGACATCGGCGTTGAATAGTAAACCTAAACCCGGGCCCAAACTATTACAAGCCCGAGCCCAGATTGAGTGGCTTGCTCGACACTCGTATTGGGCCCATTAATTCCGGCCCGAACAGTTACACGCCCGATCCAAAATAAATAGTAACTCCAGTGATAAACAGTGAACTGCGGCGGTGAATAGTGGACACGGGCAAACTAATTACCCCGTGAATGAATAGTGACTCCGTCGATGAATATTAACTCCGGTAATGAATAGCGACGTCCGACGGTGAATAGCAACACCCCGATAGAATAGTAACTCCGGCATGAATAGTGAAATCGGCGATGAATAGTAAACCTAAACCCGGGCCCAAACTATTACATGCCCGAGCCCAATTTGATTATGTTCTTCACGCTTATTGGGCCAATTAATTCCGGGCCCAAACTATTACAAGCCGAGCCCAGATTGAGTCGCTTGCTCGATACTCTTATTGGGCCCATGCATTTCGGGCCCGAACCGTTACATGGCCGATCCCAAAATGAATAGTAACTCCGGTGGTGAACAGTGAACTGCGGCGGTGAATAGTGGACACGGGCAAACTAATTACCCCGTGAATGAATAGTGACTCCGTCGATGAATATTAACTCCGGTAATGAATAGCGACGTCCGACGGTGAATAGCAACACCCCGATAGAATAGTAACTCCGGCATGAATAGTGAAATCGGCGATGAATAGTAAACCTAAACCCGGGCCCAAACTATTACATGCCCGAGCCCAATTTGATTATGTTCTTCACGCTTATTGGGCCAATTAATTCCGGGCCCAAACTATTACAAGCCGAGCCCAGATTGAGTCGCTTGCTCGATACTCTTATTGGGCCCATGCATTTCGGGCCCGAACCGTTACATGGCCGATCCCAAAATGAATAGTAACTCCGGTGGTGAACAGTGAACTGCGGCGGTGAATAGTGGACACGGGCAAACTAATTACCCCGTGAATGAATAGTGACTCCGTCGATGAATAGTAACTCCGGTAATGAATAGCGACGTCCGACGGTGAATAGCAACACCGCGATACAGTAGTAACTCCGGCATGAATAGTGAAATCGGCGATGAATAGTAAACCTAGACCCGGGCCTAAACTATTACAAGCCCGAGCCCAATTTGACTATGTTCTTCACGCTTATTGGGCCCATTAATTCCGGGCCCAAACTATTACAAGCCCGAGCCCAGATTGAGTCGCTTGCTCGATACTCTTAATGGGCCCATGCATTTCGGGCCCGAACCGTTACATGCCCGATCCCAAAATGAATAGTAACTCCGGTGATGAACAGTGAACTGCGGCGGTGAATAGTGGACACGGGCAAACTAATAACCCCGTGAATGAATAGTGACTCCGTCGATGAATAGTAACTCCGGTAATGAATAGCGACGTCCGACGGTGAATAGCAACACCGCGATAGAATAGTAACACCGGCATGAATAGTGAAATCGGCAATGAATAGTAAACCTAAACCCGGGCCCAAACTATTACAAGCCCCCGAGCCCAATTTGACTATCTTGTTCTTCACGCTTATTGGGCCCATTAATTTCGGGCCAAAACTATTTAAAGCTCGAGCCAGATTGAGTGGCTTGCTCGACACTCTTATTGGGCCCATGCATTTCGGGCCCGAACAGTTACAAGCCGATCCCAATATGAATAGTAACTCCGGTGATGAACAGTGAACTGCGGCGGTGAATAGTGAACACGGGCAAACTAATAGCCCCGTCAATGAATAGTGACTCCGTCGATAAATAGCAACTCCGGTAATGAATAGCGACGTCCGACGGTGAATAGCAACACCGCGATACAATAGTAACTCCGGCATGAATAGTGGAATGGGCGATGAATAGTAAACATAAACCCGGGCCCAAACTATTACAAGCCCGAGCCCAATTTGATTATCCTGTTCTACACGCTTATTGGGCCCATTAATTCCGGGCCCAAACTATTACAAGCCCGAACCCAGATTGAGTGGCTTGCTCGACACTCTTATTGGGCCCATGCATTTCGGGCCCGAACAGTTACAAGCCGATCCCAATATGAATAGTAACTCCGGTGATGAACAGTGAACTGCGGCGGTGAATAGTGAACACGGGCAAACTAATAGCCCCGTCAATGAATAGTGACTCCGTCGATAAATAGCAACTCCGGTAATGAATAGCGACGTCCGACGGTGAATAGCAACACCGCGATACAATAGTAACTCCGGCATGAATAGTGGAATGGGCGATGAATAGTAAACATAAACCCGGGCCCAAACTATTACAAGCCCGAGCCCAATTTGATTATCCTGTTCTACACGCTTATTGGGCCCATTAATTCCGGGCCCAAACTATTACAAGCCCGAACCCAGATTGAGTGGCTTGCTCGACACTCTTATTGGGCCCATGCATTTCGGGCCCGAACAGTTACAAGCCCGATCCCAAAATGAATAGTAACTACGGTGATGAACAGTGAACTGCGGCGGTGAATAGTGAACATTGGCAAACTAATATCCCCGTGAATGAATAGTGACTCCGTCGATGAATAGTAACTCCGGTAATGAATAGCGCCCTCCGGCGGTGAATAGCAACACCGCGATAGAATAGTAACTCCGGCATGAATAGTGAAATCGGCGATGAATAGTAAAACTTAAACCCTAAACTCTAAAGAAATTTGTTGTCTGTATATCATGGAAGATTCCAATTTCCTAGCAATTATTTTTATGTTATGAATCATTACGAAGTTTCACAAGTGTCACTCGTCTCTATTTAATTATGCATATAAAATATCTTTTATGCTGTTAGTTTAATATTTATTTTATTTAATATTATTCTATAATTATTTATATAAAGGTTTTATTGGAAAACAATATAAAATAAAGTAGAAATAATAAGAGGAACATGGTCGTTTTAGGCACTATGTCTGATGAAAAAACTGTGGTATTATTTACAACATAAATATTTGGATGTAGGTTTGGACGGGGCGCCATAGTTAAATTCATGTGGTCTAATAAATAGGGTAATTATAAGTAGAAACAATTATTTGATTATATTAAAAATGTGTGAGTTTGACGTGAACAACATAAAGAAAAATAAGAATTGAAAGAGGTTTTGAACTTGAATCAATATTTTCAAGATATACTATACATGAATTTATAGATGGAGAGATCTAAGAGAATCAAATAAAGTTTCTAACTAAGTCCTAATATAAGAGTTGTCGAANAAACCCTAAACCCTAAACCCTAAACCCTAAACCCTAAACCCTAAACCCTAAACCCTAAACCCTAAACCCTCAACCCTAACCCTAAACCCTAAACCCTCAACCCTAAACCCTCAACCCTAACCTCTAAACCCTAAACCCTAAACCCTAAACCCTAAACCCTAAACCCTAAACCCTAAATCCTAAACCCTAAATTCTAAACCCTAAACCCTAAACCTAAACTCTAAACCCTAAACCCTCTTTGTTGTTTGTATATAATGGAAGATTCCAATTTCCTAGCAATTATTTTTAAAGTTATGAATCATTACGAAGTTTCACAAGTGTCACTCGTCTCTATTTAATTATGCATATAAAATATCTTTTATGCTGTTAGTTTAATATTTATTTTATTTAATATTATTCTATAATTATTTATATAAAGGTTTTATTGGAAAATAATATAAAATAAAGTAGAAATAATAAGAGGAACATGGTCGTTTTAGGCACTAGGTCTGATGAAAAAACTGTGGTATTATTTACAACATAAATATTTGGATGTAGGTTTGGACGGGGCGCCATAGTTAAATTCATGTGGTCTAATAAATAGGGTAATTATAAGTAGAAACAATTATTTGATTATATTAAAAATGTGTGAGTTTGACGTGAACAACATAAAGAAAAATAAGAATTGAAAGAGGTTTTGAACTTGAATCAATATTTTCAAGATATACTATACATGAATTTATAGATGGAGAGATCTAAGAGAATCAAATAAAGTTTCTAACTAAGTCCTAATATAAGAGTTGTCGAAGTAAATGAGGGAAGCGAGTTAATCATAGTTTCTTGACTTAAAGTACTTTTTTCTCCACTATTTAATATTCAATCAAACCATTCATTATTTATCAATGTTTCAACACAACAATGATTCTAACTTACATTTTGATGTACAAATAGAATCAACATACCCAATCAAAGAAATTCAAGAAGAAAAAAGGAACAATTCCTCATGCTTGTCGATATACTATAGGGGGAACATAGAAAGCCATCTCTGAAGCATTTCGTAGCATTCTGCAGGTTTGTATTCCGGAGCCGTATGCCCAGCACCCTGTAAAAACACACATAAACAGAGACGTTGAAATTGAAGTTATCGGAAATGGTTGAAAGAGGTGAAGCTAACCTTAACCGTGGCAAATGTTAGGAGAGTGTCACCGTTCTTGTAAGTCATAGTGTACCTGCATATGAATAACATTACATAGAAGAACAACATATGTATTTACTTTACTTTAGTTTGTTTGATATATTATGAATTTACCCCGCAACTTGGCCTTTAACAGTCCAAGGCCTCCATTCTTCGTCCACTGTGAGATTGAGTTTTCGAATCCATTGTAGAGTGGTTGAATATGGCATCGTCAAGTCATGATCTCCGCTGAATCAAACACAGTTTCAAGTTGTTTATTTTTTATTATAAAAACAACTCAAAACTCACCTGTAAACCAAAGACTCGTAGCCATGGTCACTGAGGAAATGATTTATCTTCACCATACTTATTGCACTTGCATTGTATGCATAAGTTAGCTCTCTGCGGCACCTTTTCCAGTAACTCACAGTATTCTGAAAGAATTTTCCCATCAAAATTTCACAAATAAAAACATGTGATTTTAGAGGAATGAGATCACACATTTCTAATGCCGAGTGCTTCTTGGACTGCTGGATCATTCGCCCAAACATACGACGCTATGCAGTTTTGATTCTATAAACATACAAAAACAAGGAACATTAAGCCTTTTCCATATGAACCAAAACTTGTACTTTATTTGTTCATCACCCTGCACCAAACATGTTCTTCTCCTTTTGGCATGAAAATGAAGCTGTCCGGGGGGTCATTTTGTAAGAGTAGCTTGCAATTTGAATTCAATCTCAATTTTTCCATACGCGGAGCTACGAAATTGCACTTGGGTTCCAGTATATGCTCTATGTTTATAGGATCCATGCACTACAAAACCACGTATGTGTATGATGAACAAAAGTTGTAGCTAACTAAACTAGCTTCACTAAACCAACCTTGTGAACATTACGAAGTGCTTGATTACAGGCAAAGTTATTAGTTTCTGAGTGGTAGAAATCCCCATCACAGACTCTTTCTGCCAACTGAAAAAAAAAATCGACAAGGATTAACAACAAACACATATTCAACGTTGAATGAAACAACATACACTACACCTGATAATGTTCATCAGAAACAAGTCTCATTTGATGTGCATAGGAGACTCTGGCGTTGCACTGATCGCTCTCATCGCTAATCGAGTTGCCAATGATGTATCCCTGAATATTACCTAATTTAGTAAATGTTTCAAAATACAGAAAGTACTAAGGAGTTACCTTTAAAGCTAATCCAGATTGGTGTCCTTTTATGATACCTGAATACTGTACACAAGTAAAAAAACTTGTCTATAATAAAAAAAAAGCATACAATACAAAGCCACCACCTTTTGCAACCTCATAGGCAACCAAGACAGCAATTTTTCCTCCATATGAATCACCCGCAATATAGAGACGATTATTAGCAAAATTAGGGTGCCTTAGCATCCACTGTGCATGTAAAAAAACGTACAGATTAAGTGTTATTTTCAATGGTTGGTTGGACATATTTTGTTAATATCAAAGTTTTAATTTTGAGTGCATTTTAGAATGTAATGGAAAAACGAAGTTTTTTCAAAATTTCTGTTATATTATTTAATACACAAATTCGCGAGTGATGAGGGCTTCGAGGCACGATACCCCGAACTGGTGCAGGCCCAAATGTATTGGATCAATTCAGATGATAAGAAACGAACTTAAACTGCTCAAGATCCTAAGCTTGGCCCATTCAAGATAACGAGCCCGAAGGCCTACATAACTAATGAAGCCCAAAGGCCCATTTAACTTGCATGATCGAAACTTAGAGTTAGACAATACTCAGCACTTCGGGGACCGATGTCTTGGATAGGTCCAAACTGTTACATTAAGCATCGGGCATACTCACGTTTTCTACACTTCGCGTCTGTCCACGTTTTCTGTCAGGGGAAAACTACTTTGTCATATACGGTTACGGAGCGTTTTCCACTCACGATTCATCTCTATAAATACAGGGCTTAAAAGCTAGCTCAAGAGGACATTTTGGCTGTGTGAAATCACATTTACTCTGCCGATTTCACTCCATGCACTTTATTTTGTGTCTTAATCATTTTCATAAGCCTCTGCTGTTTATAATCAGAAACGGTTTCATCAATATATCGACTAAAAATATTTTCAAGCTTAGTCCAATGGTTTTTTTATTTTTTTCTATGGGTTTTCCACGTTAAATCGCTATGTCACTCGCTTTATTTGCGTTTATATTCGTTTCCCCTATTTCAAACAAATTATAAACATGTTCAATTTATTGTGAACCTATCGACTATTGATATCCGGTCTTTTAGACCACAACAGTGAGCTAAGTTAATTTTTTAATATAAATAGAATTTTCACTTTATAAATCATTAAAATTCAAAATGGAGTATTTAAAATCAATATTTTTAATATAAAATTAAGAAATAAACATTGAGTCAAATATAAAAAATATATTTATTTAAAGTATTGAAATATATTAATAAAATAATAAATAAACTAGATTGACAAAAACTTGAACCGATTGTCATATTTCATAACTTTCTACCGAAATGAATTTTATTTCGATCTGAATCCAAATTAACCAAAATTCAAAGGATAGTTTACTTGGCATACCTTCCTCAAGAACTCATAATTGATTTTAACGTTGTCAGTGTCATTTGAATGGTAAACTCCATTGCTTGTGGTTGTCGTGTCATAGGCAAATCCAGTTCCAGGAGGAGAATCAATAAATATTATGCTTGCAAGCTGCAAAAAATATTAAATTATACGGAAAACGAATGGAAAATGAGCTAGATGAACAAAGATTAAATTACTTAATTCACTTCTATAAATTCTATTAAATATGTATTGCACGACACATGAGTATATTTATTGTATACCATGTGATGTATTAAGTAAAAATAGGGTTAAAAATGAAAATGATCATTATACCCTTCCGTTGTTGGATGAACTT
>RWGZ01000277.1:565407-594979 GCA_009725065.1 Utricularia reniformis | reverse complement strand
ACTGCCCAATCACAGGATGACACGTCATTTCTGCAGGCGGCTGCAGTCTGACAATCTGCCCTCCTTTGGAATATGAAAAGGCGTTAGCAGCTGCAGAGCCTAAAATTACGCCCCTGCCATTCTACTATTCTGGATTTCAAATTCAAAAATCCACTTCAGGAAATCTCTAAGTGCTGGATCGGTCTACAGTGACGTCATTTACGATCGGTTCGGGTATGAGTTTCCCAAGTTGTGATCGGGCACGTGTGCGCAAACGATCTCGATTATTGGTCGAACCCTGATCACCACCGGGATGGCGACGGAGTCCGAGGGGCTAGTGATGAGGTCATCAGAACCCGATATCCCGAACAGGGTCAGGACCGGCCTGGGCCATGGCGGCCCAGGCAAGTGAGCCGAACTTGGAAGCCCAGATCAGCATAGGGCCTATTTATATCACTTGGCCCGATCAGTCATATTTAGCGATCGGTCCCGAGCCGTGGGGCCCAGCTCCCCACGTACGCCCAGACCGATCGTTCCATTTCTTGCAGGCGCTACTTCGGGCCATCCTCATGCGTCATATGCGACAAAAACCCGCGACAAACTGGTCAGTAGCGTAGTTTGGCAATGGGTGTAAGCTGCTAGAAGCCAAAGAGTAGCCGGCTGGCAGCGCCGAAAGGACCGGCACCATGCAGCTACAGAGGCTATTCCCGGCGGCTGTTTCGCCTGACGTTAGCCGACCTAGTGGCAAAGGATAGGCGCAAAAGGACACCCTACTGTACATAGTACAGTGGTAGTATAAAAAGGACACAGAGGGAAGGAGAAAAGGATTCCGATTTTGATTTTCTCCAGGAAGCTAGAGCTTTACCACTTACTCTCGATTTATTTTCGATTATCTTCCCTCTCTTTGTGGTCAATCCAAAACATATGTTGTACAATGATGAATTTGATTAATGAACAGGCTGAGGGCACTTCTTTCAGCCCTTAGCCAAGTGGTTTTTTCCTCGACTCCGAGGTTTTCCACTCTAAAAATCTGTTTGCCTCCTTTACCTTTGAACCATCAACCTTCTCAACACTTAAATAAATAACAACCGAGTTCGTCCTGCAACGAACCGGTCGACTGTTGACACCCCCGGTTTTCGAACCACAACAAGTATATTAAGGTGGATGAAGCGCTGGGGCTTGGTTATCGGAAGCCTAGCAGGAATTCTGAGCCAGCAGGTGATCATAGGGTTTCCTACCTTAAGAAACAGTCGCGAGAAGTAGTGGCTGTGAGTGAAAAAGACGTCCTCCCGAAGCATGAGGACAATCGGGTGTATTGCGAGCTTCATCATAATCGCGATTACCCGACCTTGAAGTGCCCGCTGTTGAAAGATACAGTAGAGGCAATGAGTTAAGAGAAGCCCGACCGGAATGGTCAGAAGGGCAAGCGAGCGGAATCCCCCCGAAGGGGCCACCAAGGTGACGATCGTCACAGGCCTCGTGGAAGAGATAATCGGGGACAGCTCCAAAACTACAACGATCGGACGGAGGACCGAAGGTCTCCTCCGCCAGAGCAAGAAAGATGCCAACACGGTCGCGAGAACCGTGGTCAGGGGAGAAGAAGAAGATGGCGGGGCCGTGGCGGCAGAGCCCCGCAGAATGAGGGGGGGAGACAGGAGCAGGCTGCTCCCTCACCTGCTGAAACTGGTGCCCAACCTCCTCGAAATGAGGCGGCACCCAGAGAAGTGGCCGCATATATTTTTGTTATCTCCGGTGGATTGAGAATAAATGAATCGGTCCGGGACCGAAAAAGAACTGCGCGCGGAGACTCTGCTGAGAGCTCCGAGTCTGTGGCGCTGGTAAAATATGATCCCATGGAGCGGTCCTCCTTCTTCATAGAGGACATCACTTTCACTCCGGCTGATCGGGAAGGGATCATGGATCCATGTGACGATCCCCTTAGCATTACTGGGATCATCGGAAATCGACATGTCCACAGAATTTTAGTGGATACTGAGGCTTCGTGCAATCTGATGAAGCGCGAGGTCGCTGAAATGTTGGGAGCTGCTGCTCACGATCTCCCGATCGCCAACATAACTCTTTGGTCGTTCGACCAAAGGAGCGTTATTCCGTGCGGGAAGATGTCATTTCCCATTACCCTTGGAGAACCATGCAAGGACCGTTCTGAGGACTTAGAATTCATTATCGTTGAAGTCGACTTGGCTTATAACGCTATTATCGGACGGACCGGCCTGAGTAAGTTTGAGGCGGTCCCTTTTACATATCAAATGATGCTCAAGTTCCCTTCCATTCATGGAGTTATTTCTGTTAATGGGGATAAGAAAGTAGCTAGGCAATGCTACATGAGCTCGTGCCGAACTTTAGCACCGATCAAAAGGGCCTGGGTGGATTTGCTGGAAGAGCTGCCGCACCCAAGGCAAGTAATGGAACCCGTAGGGTTCAAATTGATTAACCTGGTTGAGGACGACTCAACCAAGACAACTCGCATCGGGCCTCATTTAGCCCCTGAAATTGAAAAAGAACTGATCCACTTGCTGAAAAGCCATGTGGATATATTTGCTTGGACCCCGGATGATGTTCCAGGGATTGACCAATCCGATCGTGAACATCGGATCAACAATGAGCCAGGAACGAAGCCCGTTAGACAGAAAAGGAGACGCTATTCTCCTGAGAAAATCGAGATTATCCGGGCGGAAGTGAATAAGATGCTACGGTCAGGATTTATCAGAGAAATCCACTATACTGAATGGGTTGCAAACCCAGTGGTTGTTTCCAAACCGGATGGGAAATGGCGAATGTGCATCGATTTTACCGATGTTAACAAAAGCTGTGAGTCAGACCCTTTCCCATTGCCGCACATCGACCGACTGGTAGATGCTGTTTCTGGTAGCACCATGATGAGTACCATGGATGCTTATTCTGGATATCACCAGATCTTCTTGGCTGAGGAAGATCAGAAGAAATAATTATTTATGACCGAAGATGTGGTTTTCTGTTATGTGGTTATGCCATTCGGTCTCAAAAATGCAGGAGCAACATACCAAAGGTTGATCAACAAAATCTTTAAAGAATTGATTGGCCATATGATGGAAGTGTATGTTGACGATATGATTGTAAAATCTATGAATAATGAAGACCACCTTTCTTATTTGTCTCGTTGTTTCGAAGTATGCCGAAAATATAAGCTCAAACTAAATCCAAACAAATGCTGCTTCGGGATCCGAAGTGGAAAATTTGTAGGATATTATGTTTCAGAGAAAGACATAGAGGTAACCCTGAAAAGGTACATGCTATCATTGATATGCACCTCCGAGAAACAAAAGAGAGTTTCAAAGGCTTACTGGCCGACTAGCCGCACTGAGCAGGTTTATTTCGAAATCCACAGACCGGGCCTTACTTTTTTTCAGAATGCTAAGAAAAGCAAGCCATCTAGATTGGACCGAAGAATGCGATCGGGCTTTCTCCGAGCTGAAGACTTATTTAAGCACTCCCCCGGTGATGGTAAGCTCGACTTGTGATGAACCTTTGGGGTTATATCTTGCGGAATCAGAAGTTGCCGTCAGCGCAGCTCTGGTAACCATACGAGACGATATTCATAGGCCTGTTTATTATGTCAGCCATTCTCTGGTATATGCTGAAACCAGGTACTCCACATTGGAGAAATTCATGTTAGCTTTGAAAAAAGCTGTATCCAAGCTGAAACATTATTTTGAAGGCCGAACGATCTATGTTTATACGGATCAACCTCTGAAAGTCTCCTTAAGCAGAAGGATTTCAATGAGAGATTGGCAAAATTGGCTATCAAACTCAGTGCTATGTATCTGGAATTCCTGCCACGAAGGGCGATCAAAACTCAGGTTCTAGCCGATTTCGTGGTTGAAATGACCCGATCGGCCATTTATCTTAACCAAGAGGATGATCGATGGACGATCCATGTAGATGGGTCAACCTTCGGGGGAAGAGGAGCGGACATTACCCTGACAACGGTACAAGGTGATCTTATTCATTCCGCAATCAAATTGTCCTTTGCTGGAACAAATAATGTGGTAGAATATGAGGCAGTATTATCAGGAATGACTTTGGCTCGAAAAATGGGAGTTAGCAGAGTACGAATGTTCTAAGACTCGAAGTTAGTAGTGGAACAGTTCGCATGGAGATTTGAAACTCATGATCCGATGATGAGGTTATATTGCGCCAAAGTCCTGGAACTATCCAAAAAGTTGAGTGAGTTCTCTCTTGACCATGTGCCACGGGAGCAAAACAAGGTTGCCGACGCACTCGCCAGATTGGCCTCGGGCAAACCTGACATAGAGCCAAGCACTATTTCGGTCCATATTCAGGACCGAACTTCGGTCGAGATTCCAGTGACCGAATAATTTATTGAAGAGATCGGGGCTCTATGCCATGAACTCCAGGGCTTGAANTTTTACCCTCATTCAAACTTCCTTAGCCTCATGCCCTCACTCCCAGTTTCTTAGCCAAGGCGCGGCCGAGGAGGGAGACTCCCATATTCTCGGTCTAAAATTGTAACTAAATGCTATCTTGAATGATTCAACATAGTTTTTTTGTATTTTATGATGTTGACTACTTCATGTTAATTTATAATTTGAATAAATAAATATGAATATTCGTAAATAAATATATTATTTTATTTATATTAAATATTAGAATTATAATATTTTATATTATTTCATTTTACATATGAAAATTTTATTCTTTTATTTTTCATTTTTTAATATAAAAAATCAATTTTAGTATATTAAATTTCAATATTAGATTCATATAAAATTGAACTTACCATTCAAATATGTCCAAACATGCTTGAACGAATATGAACATTCATATAAGTAATTGAACATAAATTCTCGTTCTAACATTGGGTCAAGAGGACTAAATCTGCAACATTTCTAGAAGTGTGGGGACTAAGCCTTTCAAAATAAACAATAAGGACGTTAATTGATGCAGAATCACAAGTTTGGGGATTTGCTTTGCCAAACAAAAACATTGAGAATCGTAATTACCAATTTTCCAAAACGTTTGGGACCTCTAATGGCGCCAGTCACGTTTTTTACAAAAAACATTAAATTACAAGGATCAAGTACGCAATTTTTTTTTGGGACTATAATTGTCAAAATTGAAAACGTTGGACCGAAATTTGGAAAATGTGGTAAACATCATGAACTAGTTTTGCCAAACCATGCAAACGATAGGGACCGGTTTTGCTGTATTACAAATTTGGGGATAAACACTGTCAAAATTATCAAACTATGAGAATTTAATTTGCCAAAACCCTAAAAGCATGTGGATCTTTTTTGCGCATAGCCTTACTAAAATATATATTTTCAATAAAACGATTCAAATATCATTGAATTTCGAAGTCAAAATTCAAAATGCAAATTTATATATTAACAATTACATTTATATCTGTCGATATGTTGGCAGTTACATTAAACACCGAGCGATACTAGTAATTTATTTGGTACCACACGATATCAGGTTTTCGTGTTGGAGTCATGGTTTTTCAGATCCGACCTGAAAAACGTAATAAATAAATATTTTAATATTAAAAAAATTGGTGGACATGTGCTGTATGGACGAAATTCTTAATTCCGATACATTTCGAAAACATCGGTATTAAATTAATCATGTATAAAGCCAAAATTTTTCGTAAATACAAAATATTTTATAAATGTTGAAATTCAATTTAACCTTGGATATAGGTATTAAATCACCCTTTTAAAATAATTTAAAAAATATATTTATGAAACATTATTAAAAATGAGAGTGAAATTTGTATGATTTGTAAATTTGGTTGTCAATATTTAATTTGACATATATAATCTATATACTTTGATAGTTTTGACAAGGTTTCTAGGATTTGAGAAATCCATGTTGATGAGAGCTACGGGACTCGATACCACGAACCTGTGGAGGCCCAAACTAGTTTGTGTCAATCCATGTGACAAGAGACGAACTTATGCGATCTAAAATCCGTAACATGATCATAATTCATAACCCAATTACTTAAAGAGGCCCGAAGGCCCAAGTAAAATGGGGGCCCGGAGGCCAGAGTAATTCACATGACCGAAGGATAAGCTATCAGCTGTCTTCTTGCACTTCGGGGACCGATCCTGAAGATCGGTCCAACGGTTACAGGGCGCATTCCGCGCATGTTTTCTCGCTCATAAATATGAACTTTTAAAACTAGCTCAAGAGGACCTTCTGCGTGCGCTAAGATTAAAGACAATTCTGCTGCTTTGTCCGCTGCGCATTCTCTTTTAACCGTAGTCATTTTCTTGAGCTTTGATCGTCTGTAATCACTACTATTTTATTAATCAATCGACTAAGAGCATTTTTAGCTCTTAGTCTTGTGATTTTTTTCCATTTCTTACGGGGTTTGCCATGTTAAATCTCTGTGTCGTTTATTTATTTACATTTTATAATCGTCTTCCCCGTTTCAAATAAAACAAAACAAGTCCAATTCATTCTAAATCTGTTGACTGTTAATACCCCGGTCTTTCAGACCATAACACATGTGGTAAAATTAGTTCCCATAATTTGAGTACTAATTTGATCACAAATATTAAATTTTGAGTACTAGATTTCATAAATTTATTTGTTGTAATTTTATCAAATAATAAGTCCAATTGTAAAGCAATTGGACTTATTATCTATTGTTTTACAATTGATTGGGTTATTCCCAATTGGAAGCAATTGTAAATCTATTATTTACAATTGATTGGGTAAATAATAAGTCCAATTGATTGCTTTACAATTGTTTTACAATTGATTATTATCTATTGCACAACAATTGGACTTTACAATTGCTTTACAATTGTAAAGCAATTGTAAAGCAATTGAAACACATGTTATGTGTTTCCTAAATTGTAACACAAGTCCAATTTTGAGTACTAATTTTATTAAAAAAGCAAAGTTTGATAACTAGTTGTACATTTAAAAAATTTAAGTATTAAATTTGCCAAATTTTAGAAATATTAAGAAATAAATACATCAAATCATATAAACTTTAAGCATTTTAAATATCATTCGTCTATTAAAAATACATGTAATTTTATTTTTTTAGTCATAGTTTTTAAGTACAAACTCTAAGGTCTACAATGCATGGGCTTTTTCGTTCAAATAATATTAAAAAAAATCGGATTTTTTTTAGTGTCAAACGCGTTTAGTGTACGCAGCTACGTATATTATACGCGGCCGCGTATACTAAACGCGGCAGCAGTAATTATGAATAGCGGCCGCGTTTACCTAACGCGGCCGCGTTTGGTAATATATCTATATATATCGCGCTAGAATCATTTTGAAATTCACCACTGAGAAGTAATCGACACCGATTTGCAGTATAGGTTACAAAAGTTTAGTTGCAATTTCCACGGTAATATTTAGTTTTTCATGGATCCCAATAACAATTCTTGGTTTAATTTTGATCTGAATTATCCTCCGTCATCAACACCTTCCGTTGACAATCCTGAACATGGATCGAGTTACCCCGCCTACGATAGCATTCACAACCTAAGCAGCTTTAACTATTTGAACACCGACAATGCAATGTCTAGTGGGAATCCGTCTACTTCGCAAGGTACTAGAATACCAAGATGTCTAAATACTTATTGTGTAGTATTCATGCGTATGTGATATAGGTATGGCAGAAGATAACGAGGATGGTTTAGATGATGATCCAGAACCGGAAATCGAAATCGAAGATGATTATGAAATAGAGAATCTGGAACCAGAGGACGACCTACAACCAGCTAGGTCTGTACATAATGTTAGTGGTTTAGTTAGGCGATTGCAATGCTCATCGGAGGAAATAGACATGAGGTTCATTCAGCTGGCAACGACTTTTGAAAGAGGTGATAATGTTATACCCACTTCAAAACGTCGGTACACGAAATACGACGTTGACACACCCCATCTTGCTGTTAGGATGAAATTCAAAGATAAGTTTCACTTGCAGTACTGTATTGATCATTTTCATATTCGTAGACGGTGGCAATACAGAGTAATAGAGAGTAATTTGGAGAAGTGGGTAATCAGATGTGTAAGCGGTACATGTCCGTTTCATCTACGAGCGATCTATTCGGCTCGTGACCGCGTGTGGCATATTTCCGTGTACGCTTATGGTCATTCATGTGATAATGTATTGTTGGAAGAAGGTCACCGCAATCTTTCACGGAATTTTATTGCTTACGAGATGAAGCCATTTATCAGAAATGATAACGGTATGTATTGTTCTTAGTATGAAATAATATTATCATGAGTTTCTAAAAAGTTTTTTTCTTCTTTCATAGATATAAAAGTGCGAACGGTCCAGACCCATATTCACGTAAACTATAGGTTGACTGTGAAATACGAGCAAGCTTGGTACGCACTACAGCGTAGCTTTGAGATGGTGTACGGTTCTTGGGAGTCTTCAATGAAGAAATTGCCATTGTTGTTCCACGAGATGATTTTAAGGAATGATGGGACTATTGTAAAATGGAATTTGCAGGAAACAACGCTTGGCTCCCCTAACTACATGATTTACTATGTGTTTTGGGCTTTCCGACATAACATAGACGCTTATCAATACTGTGATCCAGTTCTTTCCATTGACGTCACCCACTTGTACTCAAGGTATGATAAATTGTGTAGTTAATTTTTTACTTTGACAGATCATGGCTGGTTTAAGTAACATCATTTTTCAGATACAACCATAAATTGCTTGTGGCCGTCGGTCGCGATGGTGGTGGACATGTTATCCCCGTTGCCTTTGCCTTGGTAGACACCGAAAGTTGCAGAGCCTGGAAATGATTTTTCCAAAACCTCGATCGTTATGTAATTAGAGAACGAGAAACATGTCTGATATCCGATCGAGCTGCAGGTATTCTAGAAGCGGTGAATGAATTGGAAGGTTTCCAGAACGGGCACTTGCACCATCGGTGGTGTCTGACATTTTTGCTCCAACCTATATAGCGCATTCAAAAACTCCGAGTTAAAACGGATTGCGTATAGAGCGGGAGCAAGATCCAAGGAGTACAAAAGACTAAATGACATGACGGAAATTCAAAATTTGAACCCTGATGCATGGCGATGGTTAGAGGAGAAATACAAAATGAAGTGGACTCTCACCCACGACCTCGGCAAGCGTTATGGAACACTAACCACTAACCAGATTGAAGCAATTAATGGAGCATTGAAAGCTTCTCGACGTCTTCCAATTTGTAAGATTGTCATGGCTACGTTCTATCAGGCGAACCGAACATTTATGGAGCGTCGGCGTGAAATCGGAAGCATGAATTCGAGCACAGATGTCCACTCGCGTGCAGCTCAAGATTTCTACCGTCGAGCAAAAAGAAAAGCTGATTACCATGGTATAGTAATGTGAGATCCTGATAGACTAGTAGCACAAGTAGAGGTCGAAAGCGGAAGGAGCAGTTCGTCATACATTCACACTGTTGACCTCCAGCGATAAACATGCACGTGTTCCAAATGACACACGTATAGGGTTCCTTGCTCCCATGCAATCAGAGCCGTGAAAATAATAGGTCGACAAACAGATAACATGTTCATACAGAGCACTACGTTGGAGACCCTCCGATCAACCTATGAACATACAGTTTTGGACTCCTTAAGGTCAGAGTAAGAGTGGACTAACCCCGGATGGATTTTATGGCATGACCCTTCTCGCTCAAAAAAAAGAAGAGCAGGACGAAGACGAAGACGAAGCACGAGAATCCAAACTGACATGGATATACATAATTAATTTTTTAATTACAGTGTAGAATATTTTTTAATTACAGTGTATAATTTTTTAATTGTTTAATTAAAATATTTTTAAATTTTTAAATTACAGTGTATAATTTTTTCATTACAGTGTCAAATTACACGTTTAAAAAATATTTTTAACTGTAAAACATAACATTGTAGAATTTCGAAACAATAATAACTAATCGTATAAATCATAAAAAATCAAAATCTATAGTATCATCATAAGGCAGCGGTGCATTACTAGATTCTCCTCTATGTGTTCTGCGAGAACGACGACCGCATAGTAAGGGAGGCGGGATACTATCAACAGGCCGAGGGGCATTTTGTGGCGTTTCATACCGGGGTTGCCACGAAATTTGCCCAACTTTAGGATTCGGTCGCTGATCCTAATACGAGTGTCATCCCTGACTTGTTCTACCATAGGATGGGGGGAAAGATGTATGAGTCTCATGACGTGGAGGCTGGGTCATAGGTGGACTAAACCCATGACCATGATATGTGTAGTGAGGGGAAGGTCAGTACCCATACACTTGTGAAAATGCAGTGGCTCCTGCTTCCTTCACCCTTTGTGAAGCATCCACGTTTCTCCCTAATTGAGTCTCGGCCACCTCCTCTAAATCAGCCGCCTACAAAAGTAACATTCCAAATAATTAGTTAAGAAACTAAGTTAAAAACTTCTCATATTAAACATTACCATGTGAGCCATTGGCTCGGAAAATCCTCCCCTCCATAGGCTCCTTTCCTCCGACCGTACCGCCAAATGCATGACCTCGTGTGATGTGACCATGCGAAGTATGTATCTTCGCACATTCCCTCCAACTCACCGCACAAATGTTCGTGGCAGTTTTCCCACATAGAAATCCACTATGTATGAATGGTACACCAATCATGCCCTCTCTCACTCCGGTATGAGTGCAACCGATGAAGGACATCTGCAGGTTCTGGTGCCCGGGGAATGCAAAGTGGCAGACCAAACTGCCGAGATACACGGTCAGGGTGATGTGGCTCTACGCGACCGAAGTATATCAACGGCCCGGTGTACAACCACATCGAAGTAGTGACCTCGTCAGCTTGCTGTAGGTCTACATCTTCGTACGACATCCATACAAACTACAAAAGAACAATGAAAACAACCGAAAATATAAAAAACCTAATTGCATACCATACCTCCATACGGCCAATAAGATCTAGGGAATCTCTACATAACCGTATAGAGTTGTTCCCTATGTCATGGTGGTCCAACCGACCACCGAAAACTCTGCAACAACATAATATCAATATAATCAAATCACTTTTCATTGGGTCAAATAAATCAACAATCAAATTTACCTCCACCCATAATACTGAAAACACCGATTGTCATAACCATCATTCACGAATCGCCCCCTTAATGAAGGGGTGATCGATGAAATACGAGACCATGCCCAAATCTACAAGTAAAAAGAAATAAATTACACAAATATTAACAACATATATAAGTTTAAATAATGTTATATTGTACAAAAAATACCTGAACTAATCGAAAGGCTCCACCTACTGTGGCTCCACCCATCGCCCCGTTGCACAACTCACGATACAAATTCGCGAGCACAGCAGATCCCTAGCTCAGTGATGTGAACTCTTCGACATTTCCGAAGATATCCATCAATATAAGCTTCGCCTTATCCCCATTTGTGTCGGATAACATGACATTCGCCACGAACAAAAGAGAAACCGCACAAGCAAACTGGAGGACCTCCGCATCGCTTTCTAAGGGTGATGCAGCCCGGGCAACAACAAACTCTCCCAAAAACCGTACTCTGAAATACGACGCATAAAAAACGGATGTATTGGGAGTCCAGCCGAAAGTGGAGGTACAAAACGAAATCCAGTCCACTTCACTTCTAATGTCTCTTGGACCCGTAATAGGTAGGCCCCAAATAAATGATACGTCCTGGAGAGTAATGGTCGCTTCACCAAAAGGTAAAAAGAACGTGTGGGTTTCTGGTCTCCAACGCTCGATAAGTGCAATCATTAGATGAATGTCTAATCTCATTCTAATGGTCTTCAAAACGCCATAGAAACCCCACTGAATCAAGTATGCAGTCACTCTATTATCCAGTTGCCCCATTTTGTACATGTAATGTTCTTCATGCTTGAACTGTAAAACACCTCCAGGTTCACCTCGAATAATCTGGCTACTAATATGTTGTTCCTGACGATACAACAATGTAGTCGGAGCTGGAGTACGAGAACGACGGTGACTCATATTTGCATCAAAAAATTTTCACCATTAAACAACAAACGTAAAATTATACTACTAAATATTTCTAAACGATAAAAAAACATCATAATTATAAAAAATATACTAAATATTTATAAACAATACTACTTTTTAAAACAAATATTCCAATTAAATTACATACTTAACATTGTAAACATAATAATCTACTCTTTAAAAATCATAAACTAATCCTAAATAGTAAACAAAATATTTCTAAACGATAAAAAAACATCCTAATTATAAAAAATATACTAAATATTTATAAACAAATACTACTATTTAAAACAATATTTTTGTAAATACTAAATAAATATTACTAATTACAACAAATTTATTATTTAAAACAAATACACCGATTAAATTATATAATAAACATTATAAACATAAATTTACTCTTTAAAAATCATAAATTAATCTTAAACACTAAACTAAATATTTATAAACGATAAAAAAACATCCTAATTATAACAAATATACTAAATATTCTTAAATAAATAATACTATTTAAAAAACTAATTTTTGTAAATACTAAAATAAACATTTACTAATTAAAATTTTTTTAAAACAAAATACTCAAATTAAATTATATACAAAACATTCTAAACATAATAATCTACTCATTAAAAAATTTTCTAATCCTAAATACTAAACTAAAAAATATAATTTAAAAACAAATATTATTTACAAAAAAAAAATTCAACATAATAAAAAACAATTAAATAATGCAATATTTTTAATTTAAAGAAATATAATTATACCTTAATAATTATATGTTGGATGATGGAGAGAATAAGAATGAAGATGGTGTAAAGAGGAGAGAAATGAAGATTATTTATAGAAGATTTAGGGGAGGGGTATAAACGTAATTTGCATTATCTTGGCTCGTGGCCGCGTTTGGTGAACACGGCTGCGTATAATATACGCAGCTGCGTATACTAAATGCGTTTGACACTAAAAAAAATCGGATTTTTTTTTAACATTATTTGAACGAAAAAGCCACAATGCATGAGTACACTTTGGGGCCGAGGCTTTATTGTCTATTTCATTTCAATTCCCTTTGTGTTTTTTCTATGATCTAGATTCAACTCTTAATGATCTTTTACAAAATAACATTTTTTTATTATTCAATGATTAGAAATATAATTTATTTTACTATTTATTGTCAATCAAATCAATTAAATCATTCATTTTTAGTAGTATTTTTAAAATAATGTTTTCAATAACACTAACAAAAAATAACATCAACGAAATAAATTTAACATAATGTGAATGGTATGTGTTATGGTCCCTTTTTAGGGGTACCAACAGTCGTCCGATTCGTTAAGATGCGAACTCGGTTTTAATTTGTTTTTGGTGGGAGAACGATTAAGAAACTGAAAACAGTAATGCGGCACATCAATTTATAGTGGAAAACTCCATGAAATGAGGAAAAAACCATTTGATCAAGAGCATAGATTGCTCTCAGTCGATTCACTAATCAAGTAAAATGTTCAAATACAAGAAAAACAGAGGCTTATGAAGATGACAAGGATAAGAAAGCGATAAGAATAATCCCGGCAGAGTAACAGTCTATTCTTCGCATCCAAAAGGTCCTGCGAATTCCGTCGTCAAGTTATGTATTTATAGGCCCTGTAACCGACTCTGACAATTCTGTTGAACGTCATTATTGCACGCTGTAAAACGTGGCAGGGACCGATGTGTGGAAAATGTGACAAGGCCCGAAGCGTGTAACACGTGGAGAGGCCCGAGGCTTAGAACGCGTGACTGTAACCTTTTGGACCGATCCATTAGATTTGTCCGTATGTATTCTTTGTTACGACCAACTCCATCTTCGGTCCTGACTTCTTAATGGACCTTCGGGTTAGTCAATCCAAATGAGCCAAAGTGACGATCTTGGGCCGTATTAGTTCGTCTTTAATCATTCGGGCTAGCCTCTTAGATTGGGCCCAACCCAACAAGAGGGTACCCGGTCCCGGAGCCCTCATCACTAGCCCCTCGGACTTGTATGACATCGCAGAGGTGATATAAGGCTGATCGCATGACGGCTCAGGCACTTTCAGGACCGTTTCCGATGATGGCAAACATCCTAGGGACCGATCTCATGCTTGGGCAAATTTGGAAAATTGATTTTTGAATTGCCAGTGAGCGTATCGGTTGCCTCTTTTTGGTGTTATTTTTATTTAAACGATAAAATTCCGATTTGTGCCTTTACGTATTCTGTTAATTGACAGGCGTGCTCTGCAGGTACAGACTGCGATTGCCTGTAGTAATCCTACGTGGCAACGCCTGATACGTCGGGATTTTACTATTTAAATCATGGTTTCTGGGACTGTTCACCCCTACCGCCTAATTGCAAAAAATCGTCGCCAGAGCAACCGTCGCGCAACATTCTAGCTTTTGCCTATCTCCGACTACTCTAACCCAGTTGTCTTAAGGTAACGACCATGGCTCCTCGTAAGGCTAGGTATCCAACCATGTCCGAGTTAGATATTGAAGAGCTTAGATCTAAGTTCTCAATTCCCGCTCATTACTCCATCTGGATGGGAAAAGAAGATGTCCCTTGTTTCCTTCCAGCGGAAATGAACGTTCCGGCCAGTGCCTTACCCGTAAGTTATGCTTCCCTGAAGTGCGGGTTGCGTTTTCCGCTACATCCATTTGTAGCGGCCGTGCTTCGGGAGATTCATTGCCCTACCTATGCCATGTTCCCGGGTAGCAATGTATATATTGTGGCGTTTATCTTCTATTGCCACGAAAAAGGTGTAGCCCCAACCTTAGAAAGTTTTTTCAATCTGTTTCTGGTTGGGTCCCGAAGGGGTAAGGGCTTATTAGAGTGTCGCAAATTGTATTATATTGCTATGCGCACCAAAGAGTGCGCGAGAGTAGATAAAGAAGAGTCCTTACATGAGTGAAAATCTTGTTACATTTGGATAACATTCCGGTAGGATGACCTATTGAAGGTGTGGCCAAATATATCCCATCCTCTCATAGGTAGATTGGATCGCACTAGGTTCAATTCATCTCGTTCAGACATCGCAGCTACGCTGGCGATTTTCCCTCCTCCCGAAGCACATCTTAGGAGGGTGGACCTGCTTCGGGAGGAGAGACTAATAAGAATAGGAATCGCTGGTAGGATTGGAGCCCCAGCCCCGAAGGAAGTCTTTTCTTCCCCAGATCCATCTGAGGGATCGGGTATGAAATTAATTCTTATGTTACCATTCCTGATCCTCATGCATTTATTTTGCAGACTCAACCGAGACGATGCCAAGCTCTAGACTTAAGCGTATAGCTGCAGCTTCGGCCCATCCTTCTAGTAGATGCCAAGGAGCAACTAGTAGTGCGGAGCCCTCTGAATTAGCGACGGGTGGTACGCTGATTCCATCGGGGATGTCAACTGGAGGGAACCCCCCGATCCAGACCACCAGCGCAGCACACTAACCCTGCGTTGCACAAGCAGCCCTCAACAGGAAAGGGGCCTGCACCTCGGGTATTTGGAGTAGTAAAGGAGGTGATAACGGCTAGGATTCACTCTTTGAGCCTATCCGACCTTGACCGGATTGGAAGTAGTTCCCCAATTGGTGCTAACACAATTGCTTTGTTACTACAGGGAGCTATTCCTGTAGAGAAAGTCCTCCCCGGTCTTAGTTTAAGCGGCAAGGTGAACTTGCCGCCGGTCCCCTTTGGTAAAGGGAAGAGAATGGCCGAAGTAAAAGCCCTGAAGATCGTCAAACGGCTGAAGAAGGGGGACGATTCTTCGGTCCCTACCAAGGGGATCGTTCTGAGGGAACCTGCCTCCGGCCCTAAGACCAACTCCGACTGGGGAGTTACGTTGGGCTTGCTGGACAGGTTCAAGAAGGGGAAGAAGTTGGCTTCCTGGAGGAGCGCCTTCCTCGAAGACTTCCGCCTATATGGGAAGCAAAACCCAGACAACGTTCAGCCAGATGTGTATGGGGAGGAACTGATTGAAGGCTTCCTCGACATCACAACTAAGGTAAGCCTACCGATTTTAGGGCCCGAAGGTTTATATTCTAACCTTGGCATCCTATGTAGATGTTGAGGAAAGGCTTCACTGCTGCGATCGCCGTAGAAAAGAACCAGGGTGATCACGTTATATCTTAGGAAGTCCAAAACCAACTTGACCTTGTAAAAAGGCAAGTTGGGATCAAGCATGAAGAGTTGGTTTCGGTACGAGAGGACCGAGACCGGTTGGATAATGAGTTGTTAAGGGTTGTGACCGAAATCTCACTCTTAACAAGTCAGATCTCTGAGCTGGAGAAGAAAGGGAAAGCAACTCAAGAGGATATGGAAGCCAACCTACGGTCAAAGGATGATGAGTTCAAACAAACCCAAGCACGGGCCCAAGAGAAGAGGAATAAACTTAACGATCTTCTGCTTCGGGCCCAAGAAGAAAAATCGAGTTTAGAGAAGGAGTTGACTCAAGCCCGTGCTTCGGCTCAGAGTTTGGTCCGAGAAGCGGTTCTGGGATTTGCTAAATCCCCCTTGTTATTCGCTTTGGCGGATAACATTCATGGGGCATACATTGCTAAGTATCTGTATAACATGCGAGACTAGATTACGAAGCAATTTGGGCTTTCCGCAGAGGATGACAGGTGGAAAATGATCGATCCTCTGGAGAGGGATGGAAATTTTCAAGTAATTCCATCTTTGGAAGAGCCCGTTCTCGAGAATGATCCATTCTTCTATCTGTTCGAAGAAATGGAGAGAGCGATTAACCAGAAAGTTGACGATCAAGAGGAAGAGTTGAGGCAGCTCGCGGCCCGGACTGAATTGTAGGAGCAGAGAACGAAGGGTAAGGAAGATGGGCAGGGTAGTTAAGTTCAAACTGTATTTTTGTCACTGCTTTGTTCTTTACTCCTTATATAAACATCTTTCCCTCTCAACTCTATCTTTTTAATCGTCAGAATAAATTTTTGTAACTGATCTTTTGGGTAAACTAGTATGTTTCATATTAACGAGTGTGTTTAAACAAGTGTAAGATCGGGGCTGCTTATGGGGTGCTAACCCATCGGTCCCCATCATTATACTTGGCTCACTCGGATCAATTTGGACTGGATTGGTCGTTTTATATCGTGTGTGGATTGCTCTTATTCCGTCATTGGGATCATGGCTGAATTGGAAAGGCACGGCCCGGGTTCATTATGAGTCCATAACAAGCTTTGGCCAAACCTTAGTTCTACTGAAGTCCCGTAGGTTATATAGGCCAAGCTTTTGTTCTACATATGTCCCACGGCAGGGCCGAACTTGTGTTTCGATATGCTGACTCCCTCATTCCTTCTTTTGTGGCAGATTTCGTAAGTACAAGGGTCGTTTCCCAAGAACGAATGCCGCTGAAGGGGTTATCCTAGTTCGTAGTGAGTTCTGGGATAATCGCAACTCATCCATGGGACTGGGCAAGTGCAGGAGCATCTAACTAGTTAGAGCGATCACTGCAACTTGGGAGCCTTGCGGATAAGAAGCTTCGGTCACCAGTACAGACTCGTCCTAACTCATCCAACTCCAAGATCGGTCCATCACTCAGTTAGAAACAATTTGTTTTGTACTTACTTGTTTTCTGCTTACGTTTAAAGGAATGTATGTTTATTGAGTCAAACATTTTAATCGAAATTTCACAAGAAATACCGCCTTAGATTCATGACATTCCAAGTCCTGGGGATTTCGTCACCATCTAGTGTTTCAAGTTTATACGCACTAGATTCCAGTTTCTTCGATACGGTCCCTCCCAATTTCTGTCCAGCTTTCCAACATTCCTCTGCACCTTTATGCTTCTGAGGAAGTGGTCGCATTCAAAGAATTCCCTTGAGAGGACTCGCTTGTTATAGGCCCTTTCCATAGTTCGCTGATATGCGCACATCCGCGCGTAAATCGCATCTCTCTTTTCCTCGATCATCTCGAGATCCAACAATCTCCTTTCGCCGTTCATACGCTCATCATACTGAGATATCCGGGGCGATCGGATGGCAACCTCCACCGGGCTAACTGTTTCGGACCCATACACTAATGAGAAGAGTGATTTGTGGGTCGTTGAGCGAGGTGTAGTTCGGTGTGCCCATAGAACCTCATAGATATGTTCATGACATTTCCCTCCAAAATCCTCTAACTTGGTCTTCAATCCCTTCAGGATAACCTTGTTAGATATATCCGTAAGTCCATTAGTTTGGGGATGAGCCACTGATGAGAAATACTGGGCGATGCCCAACTTGATGCATAAATCCCGTATGCTTTTTCCACGAAACTGGGTCACATTATCTGATATGAGTGCTCGGGGAACCCCGAAGCGGCTCACAATATTTCTCCATAAGAAGTGTTTGACGACCTTCTTGGAAATGATGGCCACTGCTTCTGCTTCAATCCACTTCGAATAATATTCAACCGCCACAATACATAATTTTCTTTACCCAATTGACCGAGGAAAAGGTCCAAGAATATCAATCCCCCATCTGTCAAACAGACAAGGCAATGGGGTGACCGATAAGGGAGCCCAGGCAACTGTGGTATCGGAGCATGGTACTGACATATGGCACAACGTTTAGTGTATTTCTTGACATCTCCAAGCAACGTCGGCCAAAAATATCCAGTTATAATGATGCGGTGATATAAAGATCAAGCCCCTGAATGAATGCCGCATATCCCTTCATGAACATAAATCATGACGGCTTCAGCCTCAATAAGGGATAAGCAACGCAGAAGCGGGCCTTCAAAACTCTTTTTAAACAATCGTCTGTCAATCAGGGTAAATCTCTTAGCCCATACTTCTATTTTTCTGGCTACTGATTTATCTTCAGGAAGATAGCCGTTTGTCAGATATTTAATAAAGGGGTCTATCCAATTGGGTTCCCCAGGAGATTTAGTAACGCTAATATTCAAGCCGTGGAGTTCGTGGCATAGAGCCCCAATTTCTTCAACTGACTGTTCGGTCACCGATATCTCGATTGAATTTCGGTCTTGGATATGGACCGACATAGTGCTCAGCTCTATGTCAGGTATGCCCGCTGCCAACCTGGCGATCGCGTCAGCAACCTTATTCTTTTCCTATGGCACGTGGTCAAGAGAAAACTTACTGAATTTTTTGGATAATTCTAGGACTTTGGCGCAATATATTTCATCATCGGATCATGAGTTTCAAATCTCTCTGCGAACTGTTCCACTACTAACTTTGAGTCTGAAAACATTCACACTCTCCTAACTCCCATCTTTCGGGACAGGGTCATTCCCGATAATACAGCCTCATATTCTACCACATTATTTGTTCCAGCAAAGAAAAATTTAACTGCGTAATGAATAAGATCACCTTGTAGTGTTGTGAGGGTAATGAACGCCCCTCTTTCTCCGATGGTCGACCCATCCACATGGATCGTCCAACGATCATCCTCTTGGTTTAGATATATGGCCGATCGGGTCATTTCAACCACAAAATCGGCTAGAACATGAGCCTTGATTGCCCTTCGGGGCAAGAATTCCATATACATAGCGCTGAGTTTGATAGCTCATTTTGCTAACCTCTCATTCAAATCCGGTTGTTTAAGGACCACTTTCAGAGGCTGGTCCGTGTAGACATAAACCGTTCGGCCTTCGAAATAATGTTTCAGCTTAGATACAACTTTCTTCAAAGCCAGCATGAATTTTTCCAGGGTAGAGTATATGGTTTCCGCAGACACCAGAGAATGACTTACATAATAAATGTGTCTGTGAATGTCATCTCGGATGGTTACCAGAGCTGCGCTGACGGCAACTTCTGATACAACAAGATACAACCTCAAAGGTTCATCACAGGTTGGACTCACCATTACCGGGGGAGTACTTAATTAAGACTTCAATTCATAAAAGGCCTGATCGCATTCTTCGGTCCAGTCCAGATGTCTTGCTTTTCTTAGCACTCTGAAAAAAGATAGAGCCCGGTCTGTGGATTTTGAAATAAATCTGCTTAGCGCAGCGAGTCGGCCAGTAAGCCTCTGAAATTCTCTTTTGTTTCTTGGAGGTTGCATATCAATGATAGCATGCACTTTCTCATGGTTAACATCTATGCCTTTTTTCTGAAACGTAATATCCTAAAAATTTTCCACTTCGGATCCCGAATCAGCATTTTTTTGGATTTAGTGTGAGCTTATATTTGCGGTATACTTCGAAACAACGAGACAAATAAGAAATATGATCTTCGTCATTAATAGATTTAACAATTATGTCATCAACATATACTTCCATCATATAGTGGATCAACCTTTGATATGTTGCTCCAGCGTTTTTCAGACCGAAAGGCATGACCACATAGCAATAAATGCCATATTCGGTCATGAACGATGACTTCTTTTGATCTTCCTCAGCCAGAAAGATTTGATGGTACCCGGAGTAAGCATTCATGGTACTAATCATTGTGCTGCCAGAAACATCTACCAGTCGGTCAATATGCTGCAGGGGAAATGGATCCGACTCACAGCTTTTGTTAACGTCGGTGAAATCGATACATCCGCCATTTCCCATCTGGTTTGGAGACCACTACCGGGTTTGCCACCCATTCAGTATAGTGGATCTCTCTGATAAATCCTTACTGTAGTAGTTTGTTCACCTCAGCCCGGATGATCTCGATTTTTTCGGGAGAGTAACGTCTCCTCTTCTGCCTAACAGGCTTAGTTCCAGGCTCGGTGTTGATCCGATGCTCACTATCGGATCGGTCAATCCCCGGAACATCGTACGGGGTCCAGGCGAATATATCCACATGGCTTCTCAGTAGGTGGATCAACTCATTTTCAAAAGCAGGGGTTAAATGTGCCCCGATACGAGTAGTTTTGGTTGAGTCATCCTCAACCAGATTAATCAATTTGAACCCCACGGGTTCCATTGCGTGCCTCGGGTGCGGCAGCTCTTCCACCAAATCCACCCGGGCCTTGTTAACATGTGCCAAAGTTCGGCACGAGCTCATGTATCATTGTCTAGCTACTTTTGTTTCCCATTTACAGAAATAACTCCATGAATGGAGGGGATTTTGAGCATCTTATGATAAGTAGAAGGGACCGCCTCGAACTTACTGAGGCCGGTCCGTCAGATAATGGCGTTGTAAACCAAGTAGACTTCAATGATAATGAATTCCAAATCCTCCGATCGATCCTTGGATGGTTTTCCAAGGGTTACTGGGAATAGAATCTTCCCACATGGAATGACGCTTCTCTCGTCGAATGACCAGAGAGTTATATTAGTGATCGGGAGGTCATGAGCAGCCGCTCCCAACATTTCAGCAACTTCGCGCTTCATCAAATTACACGAAGCCCCGGTGTCCACTAAGATCCTGTGGACCCGACGGTTTCCAATGATTCCAGTAATGGTAAGGGGATCATCGCATGGGTCGATAATCCCTTCCCGGTCGGCCATAGTAAAAGTGAGGTCCTCCCCAATGGAAGGGGGCCGTTTAGCTGAATCGTACTTAACCAGCGCCACAGATTCGGAGCTCTCTGCGGAGTCTCCGTGTGCTGTCCTCTTTTGGTCCCGGACAGATTCATTTATTCTTAAACCACCGGAGATAACATAAATATCTCCGACTACTTCCCTGGGTGCCGCCTCGTTTTGAGGAGGTTGGCCACCCGTTTCAGCGGGTGGAGGAGCGACCTGCTCCTGTCTTCCACCCTCGTTTTGCGGGGCTCTGCCGCCACGGCCCCGCCATCTTCTTCTTCGGCCTTGACCACGGTTCTCTCGACCGTGTTGGCCCCTATCTTGTTCTGGAGGAGGAGACCGTCGGTCCTTCGTCCGATCATTATAGTTTCGGGGTTGTCCCCGATTATCCCTTCCCCGCGGCCTGTGACGATCGTCACCGTGATGGCCCATTCGGGGGAATTCAGCTCGCTTGCCCTTCTGACCATTCCGGTCGAGCCTTTCTTTATTCATTGCCGCTACTGTCTCTTTCAACAGTGGGCACTTCAAAGTCGGGTGATCATGGTTATAATGTAGTTCGCAATACACCCGATCGTCCTCCTTCTTCGGGGGGACGTCTTTCTCAGCTACAACCGCTACTTCTCGCGACTGCTTCTTAGCGTAGGAAACCCTATGATCACCTGCGGGCTCAGAATTCTCGCTAGGTTTCCGATAGCCTAGCCCAAATGCTTCATCCACCTTAATGTACTTGTTGATTTTCTAAAGAAGTTTTCCCAAAGTGGATGGCGGGCTCTTCACTAAACTGGCCGACAGGCTGCACGGTTCAAAACCTGTTGTAGAATATCAATCTTGTCCTGGAGCTCAAGCTTGATGCCCCAGGCAGTCCTATTGAATTTCTCCATGAAGGACCGAAGACTCATTTTGGCCGGGATGTATTTCAGCTGATATAGTTCCTGCCTGCTTCGAGGCGGTCCTGCATTTGTAGCGAACTGCTCGGAGAAAGCCAAAATAAATCCGCCATACGACTGTATGGATCGTGCCGGCACATTTTTGAACCAAGTTCGGGCGTCGCCTTGTAATCCTGCCGCGAAGATGCGACACTTCAGTGAATCTGAGGCTCGAACCGTTCCCATGCGTAACTCAATGTCAGCAACGTGATCGATCTGATCACCATCACCGCGAAACGTTGGCAACCCCTCGGGGTTGCGATAATGCCGATCTGGGACTGCCTCCCAGATATCTTCGGAAAAGGGGAGTATTAAATCTCCCAAGGCAGCGGACACGCCTTCCGATTGTTGGGATGACGCCTGCACCGCATGGAGCCCTGGCCGGGGGAGGAGGAGTGGATCGATATCTCGGCCTCCTCGTCGTTACGCCATGCCTGATGATTTCCTCATCATCAGTGCTACGCTCATCAGGGTCACTCTCGTACCCTCTACTTCTTGGAACAGGGCTTGAAACAGACGGTGGTTCTTTCCCACTTCTCTCCGACGTAATTTCCAGTACCACCTTCCTGACGACAACTTCCAGATCCTGTAAAGTGAGTGTTGGTGCTAGGAGACTATCGGGAAGCATGTCACTGTCGTTCGTCGAAGTTCCAGTTGTCATGCCTTTGATTATCCTATCCCTGGTAGAAACCTCAAATGAGATTAGAGAATCGTCCCCACGGACGGCGCCAAATTGTTATGGTCCCTTTTTAGGGGTACCAACAGTCGTCCGGTTCGTTAAGAAACGAACTCGGTTTTGATTTGTTTTTGGTGGGAGAACGATTAAGAAACTGAAAACAGTAATGCGGTACATCAATTTATAGTGGAAAACCCCGTGAAATGGGGAAAAAATCACTTGATCAAGAGCAGAGATTGCTCTCAGTCGATTCACTAATCAAGTAAAATGTTCAAATACAAGAAAAGCAGAGGCTTATGAAAATGACAAGGATAAGAAAGCGATAAGAATAATCCCAGCAGAGTAACAACCTATTCTTCGTATCCAAAGGGTCTTGCTAATTCTATCGTCAAGTTCTGTATTTATATGGCTGATGGCGTTTGAGATCCACGCCCTGTAACCGCATCTGACAATTCTGTTGAACGTCATTATCGCACGCTGTAAAACGTGGCTGGGACCGATGTGTGGAAAATGTGACAAGGCCCGAAGTGTGGAACACGTGGAGAGGCCCGAGGCTTAGAACGCGTGACTGTAACCGTTTGGACCGATCCATTAGATCGGTCCGTATGTATTCCTTGTTACGACCAACTCTATCTTCGGTCCTGACTTCTTAATGGATATTCGGGTTAGTTAATCCAAATGGGCCAAAGTGACGATCTTGGGCCGCAATAGTTCGTCTTTAATCATTCGGGCTAGCCTTTTAGATTGGGCTTAACCCAACAAGAGGGTACCCGATCCCGGAGCCCTCATCAATATGGAAACTAGTTACTTGCAAAAAATATATATAAAAAATACTTATGAGATGGTATTCCAAAACTTTAGCTTGTATTTTAAAAAAATAATCAAATATATAATTTTTATGTACTATAAAAAGTAATTAAATCATTATGTACAATACTTTTGTACTAAATACGTTTTTTCAGATATGAAAATGACATCATAAATACGAAAATGTAATTTTAAATAATTAGGCATGAATTTTGTGTTTGGGGTTTCAGTGTAATTAAAGTAAAATGTTGTAGCTCTAAAAATCGGCATTTAATATTATCAAAGAATCCCCCCGTGGGATATGGTCCCCGTATATTTATTGAGAGCCAACCTTGAAAATTGTTGTTGTTGTTGTTGTTATTCTAATAAAGTAGTGGCTCCCAAGTAACAACATTGCTTTTACCCAAGGAAGAGATATCACCATTTAATGGCGTAGGTGGATATCGGATAATTTTTATTTAGTAATATTATATAATTTGAAAATTATATTTTTATTTTTGAATTTAATTTTTTAGTATCCAATTTATACCAAATCACTTACTTGTAGCAAACATTATAATATCTTGTCTTTTGATAATTTATACCACCAATATATCTTTAAGTATTTAAAATTGATAAATTTGTGTAGATGACATTGAATTTAAAATAGTATAACGTCGATACCACAAATTTTAGAAAGTGTATATTTAGCACTTCGAAACTTGAATATTGTTTAAGAATAACCTTCAAATTTACCGTAGTAGTTTTCCTTGAACACTTTTTAGTTTTTACAATTTAAAGTGTTTGCTTTGCAATTTTCAAGTATAATCTTTAAAACTTTTAATGTAAAAAAGTTAAATATAAACATCACTATATTAGTGATAAGTGTTGAAATTATATATTCTATCCGAAATTATGATAGTAGTGTACATGGATATAATATATCAGAGATTTGAACAAATCATTTATTATGGTTCAATACAACAATTTCTCACTTCCAAATTGGGATAATTGTTACTATTTCAACAAGGGTGTCAAAGGATCATATTCGAATGAATTTAATTAAATCTATAACCAAATACGATCAGAATCCAAAAAACTGAATCATTAGCAATCCAAATTTTGATGTTAGTGATGTTTGGAAAACATTAACCGATGTTAGAATCGAACATGAATAATTTTATATCTTTGAATAAAATTTGTCATTATAAAGCTTATAATATATCACTATAACTTAGTGTTAGTAATTATAACAACTTATGTGCTATTTTTTTCTTAATCTCCAATTAAAATAAAATTAAAATTTTAAAATAATTATATTATAGATTATAGTAAACAGAAGATATTAAATTGATAATATTCAACTCTATGATATATACACAGTAATAATTGGACGACAGGATAACAACAAGGCCACGATGACATTTAAATTATTGTGATATAACATTTAAATATATTCACATATATTATATTTTATTGATGCCATGATGCTTGATGAGGACGTCATCTATATTTTTTAAAATATAATATAGTTAATATCATTATTACACAAAATTAATTTGACGATATTATACGGGTATTCTTCATATAGGTGTCAATTGACTCAATTGAATTGAGTGGTTAATACAAAATTCAATATGATTCACCAATGTTTTTATTGGTTTAAGTGTATTATTTTTTACTTTAGTTTTTTTTTAGAATTAGATAAATACAACTTTATTTTTTTGTNCGATCCAGCACTTAGAAGTTTCATGATGTGGATTTTCGAATTTGAAATCCGGAACAGTTGAGTGGCAAGGGCGTAATTCCAAGCTCTGCAGTAGCTAACGCCTTTTCATATTCCAAAGGAGGGCAGATTGTCAGACTGCAGCCGCCTGCAGAGATGACGTGTCACCCTGTTATTGAGCAGTACGAGATATAAAAGTCAAGATTTTTCCTTTGTGCAGCGATTATCACTCTCTGCGATATACTGCTCAGCCTTGGAAACCTCCGGCGATTCTCGTTCAACCGTTGCTCATCTCCAAATCCTCTTCAAATTTTAAGGTAATCCTCCATGGCACCCCGTAGGTCTAGATACCCTGATATCGCTACCATGGACCTTGAAGCATTTAGGGTTAAGTTTTCCATTCCAACACATTACCCCATCTAGAGGGGGAAGGAAGACGTTCCGTGCTTCCTTCCCGTTAAGATAAACGTTCCGGCTATCGCTATACCCGTTAGCTATGCCTCCCTTAGATCTGGCTTGCGATTACCCCTGCATTCTTTCGTCGCAGCCGTTCTTCGGGAGATCCACTGCCCGACTTTTGCTCTTTTTCCGGGCAGTTACGTATATATTATCGCCTTTATCTATTACTGCGACAAACAGAGTGTGGAGCCGACCCTCAGACATTTTTTCAATTTGTTCTTGGTGGGATCCCGTAGGGGCAGAAGGTTGTTAGGAGGTCGCAAGCTATATTACATAGCTACCCGAACGAAGGAATGTATTATCGTTGACAATGAAGATTCCCTACATGAATGGGAATCTTGCTATGTCTGGATAGACATCACGAGGGAGGACTTGCTGAAAGTTACCTTCCTAACCACTCACCCAAACATCGGGAAGTTGGACCGAAGCCGGTTCAACCCATCCCACCCCGATATTGCCAATACCTTGGCAATGTTTCCTCCTCCCGAACGGCGTCTGAAACGAATTGACATCCTTCGGGAGAAGAAGCTATTGGAGATCGGGGTAGCATGAAGGAAAGGAGCCCCTGCCCCGAAGGGTGTCTTCTCTAGTTCTGACTCCTCTGAATCAGAAGAATCGGGTATGACTTGGCCCTCTCCAATTCATACTTCCTGATCCTCATTATTTTTCCTTTGCAGATTCCACTGATACTATGTCCGGGAACCGACTTGCTGCAGTGGCTGCTGCTTCAAAAGCCAAGAAGGAGGCTCAGCTGCAGGCCTCAAAATCTAAGCCCAGCGCTACGGCTGGGTCTTCAAGATCGTCAGGGAGCTCCAGCAGCCACAGGCCAGAGCCCCGATTGATGGACAAGGTGGATGAGGTTATCTCTAGGAAGATACGCTCATTAAGCCTTCCTGCCATGTATAGGATCGGGAATAATTCCCCCCTGGATCATAACGTCGTGCGGTTATTGCTGCAGGGGTCGATTCAGGTGGAAGATGTTCACCCCTCATCCAGTTTAGGTGATAGGGCGCAGAGGTCTTCAGTCTCTGCATCGATGAGCAAGTGGGGCCCCGAAGAGGAAGCCCCGAAGCAATACAAAAGGCTGCGGTCAACTGTGAGCAGGCCCGCAGCCCCGATCCCAACAAAAGGGGTCACAATCGGGGACAAACTGGCCCCGTCCTCGTCCAATCCAGAGGCCATTCACGGGGCGATTCAGGTGATGGTGTCCTCCGTTTTCAAGGCCTGGGGACCGAAGAGGGTCCCCCCTTCATGGAAGGATGCCACACTTGAAGAATACCGGCTCCTGGGAAAGAAGAACCCGTCCGGTATCGATGGCTCACTTCCCAGCTTGGTATCTGCATATCTAGAATCCCAAGCTGTGGTAAGTGGTTTTTAACTCATGTTCATGATCGGGTACACTTCCCTAACCCCATTTGGTTGTTGCAGTCACATAGAAGGGCCTTGGACCTTGCTTCCGCCGTCCAGCTCTGCCGCAGCGCTTCCTCGGCATCTCAAGAGCTGGAAAGCCAACTTGCCTTAGCTCAATGGCAAGTTGAGATTAAACAAAAGGAGCTGGAGGCGGTCAGGGCCGATCGGGACTGTCTGAATGGAGAGCTGCTTGGAGCGGGCACTGAGCTGTCCTTAGCTGCCTCAAAGGCGGGGGAGGCCCAAGCAGCAGCAAACTCCGACACGGCCCGAGTTTTGGAGCTGGAGCGTCAGATACATGAGATATCTGACGAAAGCAACAGGCTCCTCCTGCAATCCCAAGATGAGAAGAATGCATTGAAGGAAGAGCGGGAAGCGCTCAAAGAAGACCTGATCAGGGTTCAAGGGTCGACTGAGGGCGCAGTTCGGGAAGCCCTATTGGGTTTCGCCCGATCGCCCCTGATGTTTGCCTTAGCGGCAAATGTCTATGGACCGAACGTCTCCCAATACATGGACAACATGAAGGACCAAATAGTTAGCAAGTTTGGTCTGAATCCCGAAGATGAACGTTGGGAGACGCTTGACCCACTGACCAAGGATGGAAACTTCTACGAGATCCCCGAATTGGATGAACCCCCGCTGGAGAATGATCCCAACTATCCCCTTTTTGACATGATGGAGAGATCGGTCAACGAGATAGTTGAGGAAAGGGGGAAAAAGGTGGAGGATCTCAAGACATGGATTGCAGAGATGTCCGGCGCTGCAGATAATGAAGAAGGACAGATAGAGTAGATTTCAAATTTCCCAGTCCTTTCTTTTCTGCATTTGTAAACTTTGTTTTGAGTAAAGTATCATCCTTTCACATAATTCGCCTTAAATAATTCCAAGTATAAGGTCAGGGCTTAAGCCAAATATGGCCCGAACGGTCCTCACCAATTAACTTTGAATTCTGCTAAGTTTAGTAAGCTATGAAAACCCCAACTATACCATGAGATCTCACTTGAATCCGTCCAATGGAATATCAAGACTTTGGCGGCATTGCCATGGTTCTTTATGAGTCCCATGACATATTTTTAACCGAAACCCCGGTTCTTAAGATAGTCTCATGACGGGCTTCGGCTTGCCAATCAACAGGTTAACTCTGTCCTGGTTTCTTGCCTGCAGACTAAGCGTAATGAAGCAAGGGCTACCTCTAGGTGATGAGTGCCGTTTGAAGACAGAATTGAGTTCGTAGTGAGTTCTGGGAGTATGCGATTCATCTAAGTACTCGGCAAGCGTGGAAGCAACTGACTCGTCAGAGCGGTCACACAACTCGGGAGCCTTGTGGATGATCGCTACAATCACCAGTCCAAACTCGTCCAGAAAATCCAACTCCAAGATCGGTCCCTCATAGCTAGAAATACCTTGTATTGCATTCATTTGTAAACTTATTCAAGCATAAGAAACGTTTTAAAGTTCAGAGTTACCATATGTGTCAAATGTTTTATATAAAATAACGCCTTAAGTTCATAATATTCCAAGTTTGAGGATCTCACTTCCATCCAGATTCTCAAGCTTATAAGCCCCAGCGCTCAGGTTCTTCATGACCCGATAGGGCCCTTCCCAATTTCTGTCCAGCTTCCCAACATTTCTCTGAACTCTCACATTCCTGAGAACGAGGTCGCCTTCTGGAATTCCCTGGGCACAACTCGTTTGTTATGAGCTCGCTCCATTGTTCTTTGATAAGCACACATGCGTGCATAGATGACGTTTCTTTTCTCTTCAATTATCTCAAAGTCCAAAGATCTTCGCTCATTATTCAAGTGTTCGTCATACTGGGTTATCTGAGGGGATCTTATGGCTACCTCCACTGGACTGACCGCTTCGGACCCGTATACCAAAGAAAATGGAGATTCATGGGTCGTTGAACAGGGTGTGGTGCGGTAAGCCCATAATACCTCGTAAATGTGATCGGGCCACTTTCCACCCAAATCCTCCAACTTAGTTTTTAATCCCTTCAGGATAACTTTGTTGGAGACCTCAGTTAATCCGTTGGTCTGGGGATGAGCTACCGATGAGAAGTGTTGAGCGATACCCAATTTGACGCAAAGATCTCGAACGGCTTTCCCGCGGAATTGAAGTCCATTATCAGATACAAAAGCTCGAGGTACCCCGAAGCGGCTTATGATGTTCCTCCATAGGAAATG
>RWGZ01000277.1:519943-565303 GCA_009725065.1 Utricularia reniformis | reverse complement strand
CAGTTAATCCGTTGGTCTGGGGATGAGCCACCGATGAGAAGTGCTGAGCGATACCCAATTTGACGCAAAGATCCCGAACGGCTTTACCGCGGAATTGAAGTCCATTATTAGACACAAAGGCTCGAGGTACCCCGAAGCAGCTTATGATGTTCCTCCATAGGAAATGTTTTACCACCTTTTCAGAAATGATGGCAACCGCTTCAGCCTCGATCCACTTTGTATAATACTCCACTGCCACTATGCAAAACTTGCGCTGCTGGACCGATCGAGGGAACGGTCCCAGGATATCAATTCCCCATCTGTCAAATGGACAAGGAAGTGGGGTCATCGATAAAGGTGCCCCCGGCAATTGAGGGACTGGAGAATGGTGTTGGCAAACAGCGCAGCGCCTTGTGTACTTCTTTGCATCCTCAAGGAGCGTTGGCCAGAAATAACCAGCTCTCACGACACGATGATATAGAGATCAGGCCCCAGAATGTATTCCGCATATCCCCTCATGAACATAAATCATGACGGCTTCAGTCTCCAAAGGGGATAAACATCGCAGGAGCGGTCCCTCAAAGCTTTTCTTGAATAGGTGCCCGTCATTGAGCACATATCGTGTCGCCCGGGTTTCAATTTTCCTGGCCTCTGATGCATTATCTGGTAGATGGCCGTTGGTCAGATATTTGATTAAATGGGCCATCCACGTGGTATCTTCTGGTGAGTCAATGGCGTTGATCTTTAAATCTTGGAGTTCATGGTATAGGGCTCCCACCTCATCGAATGACTGTTCGGTCACAGGAATTTCGACCGAAGGTCTATCCTGAATATAGACCGATACCGTGCCCGGTCCAACGTCTGGTAAGCCTGCAGCCAATCTCGCTAGTGCATCAGCCACCTTGTTTTGTTCTCTAGGCACGTGGTCGAGTGAGAACTCCCGAAATTTCTTTTGTTGTCTCCAAGACCTTCGCATGATATAATTTCATGGTTGGCTCATTCGTCTCGAATCGTCCTGCGAACTGTTCTACCACCAACTTGGAGTCTGAGAACATTCGCACCTTACCAACTCCCATCTTTTGAGCTAATGTCATCCCCGACAGTACGGCTTCGTATTCCACCACGTTGTTCGTCCCAGAGAATGAGAACTTGACCGCGGAGTGGATAAAGTCGCCCTGAAGTGTAGTGAGGGTGATGCCCGCTCCCTTGCCTCCGAAGGTTGATCCATCAACATATATGACCCACCGGGACTGCCTCAAACTTACTGAGGCCAGTCCGTCCGATGATAGCGTTGTAAGCTAGATCGACTTCAACGACTATAAACTCCAGGGTCTCCGATCGGTCCCTGCCCGATTCTCCTAGCGTGATGGGGAACATAATTTTCCCGCACGGGATGACACTTCTCTGGTCGAATGACCAGAGGGTGATGTTGGCAACCGGGAGGTCATGGCAGCGGCTCCTAGCATTTCCACCACTTCACGCTTTATCAAGTTGCATGAAGCCCCGGTATCTACCAGAATCCTGTGGACCCGTCGACCTGCGATAATTCCAGTGATGATCAGAGGATCATCACATGGATTGGTGACCCCTTCACGATCGGCTGCGGTAAAAATAATTTCTCCCCCAAAGGTTGAGGACCGCTCGGCCGACTCGTACTTCACCAGCGCTATAGATTCGGAGCTCTCGGGGAACTCCTCACGCGCTGCCCTCTTTCGGTCCCTGATCGATTCCTTAATCCTTATTCCGCCAGAGATAACATAATGTCTCCGGCGGCCTCCCTCTCCCTGGGCACCTCCTGATTTGGGGGAGGTTGGGTGCCCACTTCGACAGGTGGGGGAGTTGGTTGCTCCCTCCTATCTCCTTCATTTACGGGGCCCTGCCGCCTCGGCCCCGCCATCTCCTTCTTCGGCCCTGGCCCTGGCCCCGGTTCTCCTAACCGGGCTGGCCCCCTCTCCTGCTCGGGTTGGGGAGATCTTCGGTCTCCCGCCCGGTCGTTATAATGTCGGGGCTGACCCCGATTATCCCTTCCCCTTGGCCTGTGACGATCGTCACCCTGATGGCCCGCTCGGGGGGAGTCAGCCTGCTTGCCCCTTCGATCATCGCGATCGGGCTTTTCCTTGTTCATCGCCGCTACTGTCTCTCACAGTAGCGGGCATTTCAAAGTTGGGTGATCACGGTTGTGATGCAACTCGCAATACACTCGATTGTCCTCCTTCGGAGGAGCGATCTTTTCAGCCACAGCCGCAACTTCCCGCGGCTGCTTCTTAGGGTAAGATACCCTATGGTCACCTGCGGAATCAGAATTCCCGCCAGGCTTTCGATACCCCGCTCCCAGCGCTTCATCCACCTTGATGTACTTGTTGATTTTCTGAAGGAGCTTTCCCAAGGTGGATGGTGGACTCTTCACAAGGCTGGCCGAAAGGCACAAGGTCCTAAGACCTGCTGCAAGATATCGATTTTATCTCGGAGCTCCAGCTTGATACCCCGGGCGGTTCTGTTGAAATTCTCCATAAAAGATCGGAGACTCATCTTCGCTCAGATATACTTCATGTCGTATAGTTCCTGCCTGCTACGAGGCGGTCCTACGTTTGGAGCGAACTGCTCCGAGAAAGCCAGGACGAATCCGCCATACGACTGTATGGATCGGGCCGGCAAGTTCTTGAACCAGGTTCGGGCATCGCCCTGTAACCCTGCCGCGAAGATGTGGCACTTCAATGAATCGGAGGCCCGAACGGTCCCCATCCTTAGCTCAAAATCTGCGACGTCATCAATCGGATCACCGTCGCCTCGGAATACGAGTAACCCCTCAGGGTTAAGGTAATATCGATCGGGGACCGCCGCCCAGATCTCCTCAGAGAACTGGAGCATCAAATCTCCCAATGCGGCGGATACGTCTCCCGATTGTTGGGATGACGCCTGGGCCACATGTAGATTGTGCCACCAGTTATCATCCTTACTCCGCTTGATCGGGGCACCCATGGCCCGATCGAGAAGTCCTGAATTACGCTCCATATCAGGATCGCAATCGCTCTGCGTTCGCAAGGCCTCCAACTCCCTAGTAAGCTCGTCGATGCGTCTCTGCATCTGTTCCTGGTTCGTCCCAGGGACGGGAGTTGGAGTTCTAACTGAAGAAGGCGGAGTGGATTGGTATCTCGGCCTCCTCATTGTTATTCCACGCCTGGTAATCTCCTCTTCATCGGAGTTCGGCGCTTCAGGGTTGCTCTCGTACCCTCTGTTGGCTGGAACAGGGCTTGTAATAGCCGGTGGTTCTGTTCCACTCCTCTCCGACGTAACTTCCAGAATAACTTTCCTAACGACAGCTTCCAGGTCCTGTAAAGAGAACGTTGAAGCTGGAATACTGCTGGGAAGCGTGTCACTATCGTTCGTCGAAGTTCCAATCGCCATGCCTTTGATTATCCTATCCCAGGTAAAGACCTCAAATGGGAATTAAAACTCGTCCCCACGGACGGCGCCAAACTGTTGTAGTTCGAAAACTGGGGGTGTCAACAGTCGACCGGTTCGTTGCAAGACGAACTCGGTTATTATTTATCTATGTGTGGAGAACGTTAATGATTCAAAGGTAAAGGGGGCGAAAGGATTTTAGAGTGGAAAACCTCGGAAGCGAGGAAAAAACCACTTGGTTAAGGGCTGAAAGAATTGCCCTTAGCCTGTTCACTAAGCGAATCCATGATCATACAATGCATGTTTGTTCGATCGACCACAAAGAGATGAAAAGCAATCGAAAATAAATCGAGAGAGATCCTTGATGCCCTAGCTCTCTCGAGAAGACCGGGAAGAAGTTCTTTTCTCATTCTCTAAGTGTCCTTTTTATACTCCCACTGTACTATGTATAGTAGGGTGACGTTTTGTGTCTGTCCTTTGCCACTAGGTCGGCTAACGTCAGGCGGAACAGCCGCCGGAAACGGCTTCACAGGGTTGCACGGCGCTGGACCTTTCGGCGCTGCCATCCGGCTACTCTCTGGCCTCTAGTGGCTTACACCCATTGCCGAACCATGCTTTTGACAAGTTTGTCGCGGGTTGTCGTTGCATGTGATGAACAATGATGGCCCGAAGTAGCGCCTGCTAAAAGTGGACCGATCGGTCTGGGCACACGTGGGGAGCTGGGCCCCACACCTCGGGACCGATCGCCAGATGCAATTGATCGGGCCAAGTGGTATAAATGGGTCCTTTACTAATCGTGGATTGGATTCGGGCCTCCAAGTTCGGCTTGCGTTTTTTTGGGCTGTCATGGCCAAGGCTGGTCCTGACCCTGTTCGGGGCATCGGGTTCCGATGATCTCATCAGTGTGGTGAGGTGAGATTGTTAGATCGTGATTTTATTAAGGCGCACAAAACAAAAGGATAATTGCGATGCTATTATCATTAAAAAATCATGATTTGATGATCGCTGCTAAAATCAGTTATATCTACATCGTGATTGTGGAAATTACTTTATTACCCTTCATTTTACAATTAAATATAATTTATTTATTTTTATTATTAAATATAAAAAGATATATTAGTTTTTTACTTAAATCATGATCATGATATCATAATTTTATCAAATACATTTAAAAAATCATAATCATCATATTTCATCACACTTCGTCACAGTGCAATTTTAAAAAGCTATAATAAACAAACCCATTAGTATTTTCTCATTTCTCTGCTGTAACAGCTGAGTTGTATCTTTTGTATTTATTGAATGTTTTTCGCCTTCTCGTGCATATGCAGGTGAGGCTAGCTGCTAATAGCTGTGTCACTAAAAACATTTCTGAAGCTGGTGATTATGGAGGATTCCCTGCTGTAAGTATTTCTTTTTGTTTCTATAGCTTTATTAAGTAGTTTTTACTGAACCAAATGGGAAATCACTATCAGATTCCCATCAATGAATGGAGAAAGCAAGTAGTATGCACCCGAAGACTATGTAGAACAAAAAGATGATTCTCAACTCCAAAGACACTTGCTAATGCAGTCTTTTCAATGCAGTTGCAGAATCCGTTGTTATGGTTTTTCCACAAACATAGCAAACTGGAATGAATGTTTTTTGTTATTAGCTCAAGTAGAATCAAGACCCTGTTAACAGTTGTAAGTGAATTATATCTCATGTTTCAAATTATTTTGTAAAATACGTTATCCACACAATTTTTTTCTTAAATGTTAGTTCTTGATGTTTCCAACTCGATTGAAAACATATACGTAGAAAATATTTTGGTCATCAAATAAGCAATGCGGGTACTTTAAGGGTTAGATTGTTATGTCTTTTTTAACTCTAAGTGTCTAACTCGCATAATTTATGCAATTGGAAGGTCCTTACGAAAATTGACGGATATTTGAGTGGTAAATTGGTATCATATTGCAAGATGGAGGGTCAAAATATCGGAAGCTTCAATGGTGTAGTTAGAGAGATTCTTAGTAAATGATGTTAGTGAGTTGTTATGTATTTCTTGCATTTAATTGAAATTGAAATGATACAAATGCAAATATTTGCTCAAATAGAGTACCATAAACAAAATTTCAAAACTTAGAGAATATGGTATTTACACATTCTAAGTTGAGGGTCATGGGGCAAAAATCACCATATATTTAATCACTAAAGTGACATTGCAACAAATAAAATGAAAAATACGGTACAACTATTATTATACAGTGTTGTAATTGTAGCACAATGTACAAGTTGACTGGGGATTTGAAAAGATTGAATTTTTGAAGTTTTTATCATGGTTCCCGATTGGTCCGAGAAGAATCTCATTCTTGTTCAGTAACTACTGTAAGATAAGTAGTATCTTAATGTTGGTTTAATGGATTTTATATTGATATTCTCACATAGGTAACAATCAAACCAAGAGATCATGCTTGGGAACTAGTCTGCTCATCTATCTAGCCTGCTCAGATACAAGTTCGTATGTATTACCAAATGTCCGTGAATAAACCTTCACATTCGAGCTTTCATGTTTCTATCTAAAAATTTCTATCTTGTTTAATCCATTGTATGTATTGTTGGGATCCCGAACGCTCAATCGACATCAACATTGACATGATTCCTTTTTAAGGACACCTCTCCGTTCACCTGTTTTGGAATAACTACGATTCATAGAATCGAATTTTATGTTTTGTTGCTGTGGAGACATCTAACCTTAGAATGTGAGATGAAGACATACTAAGTTGCCACTACTAAGTTGCCAAAAGATTGGGGAAGATGTGAGGAATATGTCATCATCAATATTATCACTTAAAAGTGTGGTTAGAGAGAAAACCATAATATTATCACTTAAAAGTGTTCGGTATCAAGGTCTTCCTCTTAACTAACACAATACAAGACCATTGTATTGTGTTAGTTGCTCAAGAAATTTAGAGTTCTTTAGATTTGTAAATCGGTATTCTTTGTGTTGGCGGATTGTACAAGGTTTGGTATATGTTTTTCAACTTGTACCAAAGTTACACGTAAATTGTTTTTATTTATTCCATTTCAATGTATGTCGCTTAAGTAATAGGGTTAAATCATTTTATGCTAAACCCTAAACGCTAACATGTACGTACATTCACTTTGATATAAAATTTCATATTTAATCATATTGGATTTAAGTAATTATGATGTTTTATAAACTGTGTTGCTCGCAAATCATTGCTTTGGTTTTGTTGTGTGCATTCTGATGGGCATGGACTCTGGCGAGGCCGCTTCTTCACTGGTACGTAGACTGGGTTTTGTGTTTCCTATTTTGCCTAATGGTTTTGATTTTAAAAAAATCGATATTTTTGGGGGGTGTCAAGGCTGGATTCTTGGTGCCTTTGAATGCGAATTTGGAGGAAGATGTTGACTCTTCCATCCCAAGAATACCCATATCTTATGGCATTACCAACGTGGGCCGCGATTCTATTCCCGTGACTGATAAGCGCCTGAGTCGGAGGCATCTTGCTCTTAATGTCCATGGCGATGGTTCTTCTAATGTAGTTATAGTACGTATCTCACTTTCTGCTTCGTATATGTGATCGAGTGATAATAAAATATGACTGGTGTGTAGTTTGTCCATTTATGTAGGAAGGTACAAACCCTATTGTGTTGAGGTATAACAACGAAAGAAAGAAGCTTCTTTCTGGAGAAGCATGGGCAATTAGAGCTGGAGATGTGATAGAGTTGATACCTGGGCAGTACTTTTTCAAGTATATAGACACCAATAGTTGGAGCTCTGTAGCCACCAACTTAAAGAAGGGAGGAGAAAGTAAGGAGTACAAATCGTTTGTTCCAGCAAGGAAGAGAATCAAGGTTGCGAAGGAAGAAGCGGTTCTTGTGGTATTGAATCTCAATTTTCTATTTTCAACGTCGTTTGACTTTTTTGCAGTATGATTTAAGTGGTACATCTACTGTTTCGTCTGAGGGTATACGCAATTTTCAAATTAGTAAGAATAACTTACCGTCGACCTTTAGACTATTGAGAGTAAAAGATTTGTCAGATTGGGCAAATACAAATGCTGTTTCACTCAATGATATTATTCAGGTAGAGCTCTGCAAGCTACGATTATCGTTTGTTTTTTTCAATATTGTTGGGAGCTCAGGTTATACTCTGACTTTCTTCTTTATGGAAGTTTTATTGTTTGTATGGAATTTCTTTTTTTCCTTGCTTTTAGGGAGATGTGCTCTTCGCTGTCCTATCAAATTACATGATTGACATCGATTGGCTTATCTCTGGTATGTTTTAGTCAAAAGCATTTTCCATTTTCTGTCACCATATATTCTCTGAGTTTCCTTGTAGTAGAAATTGTATGTAGTCTTTCATGGAATGATCACCTTTTAAGGTTAAGTGAAATTATGTTTTATTCATTAACTTATGTGTGCAATAAAAATCAGATGCCTCCGTCCTTCTTTGATTTTTTACTTGTATGTTTTGTATCCTAATAAATTCAATCATTTTTTATGTAAATGGTAGTCAAATGTGACCCCCTTTCATTTTATGAAGAAACAGTTTAAAACTTCATATTCCATTGAAGGGTCCCCCGACGTTATTGAATGAGCATGCTTAATGTATCAATGCATGTTCAAGATTATCATTGTTAATACTTGTGTAGAATGTCCAAGACTTAAAAAAGTCCCTCATGTTCTGATCATCCATGGGGAAGGAGATGGTACACTTGAGTATATGAAGGTCGGGCTGGCACTCGATGTAAATTTAGATTTGTAAAGTTATACTCTGATTCCTTTTTGTCCTTAGAGAAACAAGCCTTCACACTGGATTCTTCACAAACCTCCATTGCCGATTTCATATGGAACACACCATTCGAAAGCTATGCTTCTTGTTTATCCTCAAGGATTACGAGTCGTTGTGCACACAGCAAACCTGATATATGTGGACTGGAACAACAAAACGCAAGGTCTGTGGATGCAAGATTTTCCATGGAAAGATCAAAACAACACAGAAACTCGCTGTGAATTCGAAATTGGCCTTACTGATTATCTCGTAGCATTGAAGGTACTGGAATTATTTTATCTAAAATATCTCGCAACATTATTTGATGAATTATGTGTTAAATGAGTAAACCGGATGGATATATTTCATCTTTTCAAAGACAAGCAGCTAGAATCGCTTAATAGTTTTCAATTTCTGAGTGAGGACTGTTTTCTGATATCACTGATTCTGGCACCAAATATTTTTTGATTTTCTGGTTCTATAAGATCCGATGAACTTTAAGTTCTTGAAGTTTTCTGTTACATACAACTCTAATTCTTCCAAGTCTGTAGAGTTAGTAATAATATGTCCATGCTGAGCCTTCTGTAGTTTCATGGCTTTCTCTTCAATACAGTTGCCTGAATTTAACATCCATTTACCTACCATTGGAAGCTTCAGCATGAACCCTAGGTTTTTCAAGAAATTCGATTACAGTGCTGCCATGGTAAGTAGAAATTTTGTTTTCTCATTCAACTGATATATTTTAGAATTTATGAGAATTTTGTTTGGATTATATGGTAATTGCTTTTTCTTTCTAGTTTAAACCAACTACTGTCATGATAATATTTGCTTCACTGTTGCAACCATGTTTCTTGAAGAACGATTTATTCGGGAGTAATTTACTGGAAATTTTTTTCAGCATGTTACTAATCATTCCTTATTGCGTAATATTTAAGTTACAGAAAACCAAATATTGAAAAAGCAATATGGAGCTTAATAGAATTTTAAACTGCTCAGGTCAGGCTTATTGCATCAGTACCTGGATATCATTCTGGGCCCGGTTTAAAAAAATGGGGGCACATGAAGTTACGAAACGTCCTACAGGAGTGCATCTTTGATAAGCAATTTGAGAAATCACCTCTGATTTACCAGGTTCCTATGAACTGTTTTTATCTCATTTAGATTTAACATCCTCCCATCCCATGTACTTTATTATTATATAAAAATATGTCTCAGTCACATTACTTCATTTATTTCTCATGGCAAAGTCATTGGTGATTTGAGTAGGAAAAAGTAGTAGTGTCGTGGGCAAAATGTGTGTGCTGCAATTTGCTTGTCATGTTGATGTGTTTCATTTGAATCACTGTTGTGCAGTTTTCTTCATTAGGTTCCTTAGACGAGAAATGGATGAAGGAGCTAACCTCGTCAATGTCAGCTGGAATTTCGGAAGATGCAAACCCTTTGGGTTTGGGGAAGCCTTCAATAATATGGCCAACTGTGGAAGATGTCAAGTGTTCCATCGAGGTATATACGATACCTTTCCTTAATCTAACTATGAAAGGATAGAATTTCCACTGTATTATTTTCATTTGTTCGATTATGTTGGTGCATGTGAAGGGTTATGCAGCTGGGAGTTGCATTCCTAGTCCCATAAAGAATGTGGAGAAAGAGTTCCTGAAAAAGTACTGGTCAAAATGGAAGGCAAGCGACACTGGACGTTGGTATATTGCATTTTGATATAAATATCCCCACTACAATACAATACAATACAATACATTTATTTAATGTATTTCCATGTATCCTTGCAGTCGTGCGATGCCTCATATTAAGACATTTCTTCGATATAATGGACAGAACCTCGCGTATCCATCTCTTCTAGATGCTTCAATCTCTTAACTGTACATATGCTTTCGTAGTTGGGTGAATTTATTGTTTTAACATGGTTCGAACAGATGGCTACTTCTTACATCTTCAAACCTGAGCAAAGCTGCATGGGGAGCACTCCAGAAAAATGATTCTCAGTTGATGATCCGGTCATACGAGGTAGGTACTAACAAGGCAACATTTTTTCATTCATCACTCTAATCAGATTTACTCACCATATTTTTGGCATAAAAATTACAGCTTGGGGTCCTTTTCTTGCCGGGGCCTAGGAGAACTGGAAGCCATTTTTCCTGTACCGACGAGTGTCGTGTAACCAAGTTAGAGGTAGGAAGAAGTTGTGTTGGTGTATGATGACTGTTGTGTCTGAGTCCCTTATTTGCAGGATGCTGCAACATTGGACAAACCAAATATGGTGACCTTGATTTGGAATGGAGATCAGAAGGAAGCCATACAATTTCCGGTGCCTTATGAACTTCCTCCGACCCCGTACTCCTCAGAAGGTTGGTTTGTCACACTCGCTAATCATCAAAAAACATGAATTATTTGTTCATTTGGATTGCACAGATATACCCTGGTCATGGGATCGAAAGTACATGGACAAGGATGAGGTTTAGCTTATCTTACCCGAAGAAATACACTGTTTTATTGGGATTACTGTAAAAGGAGTAGTTACCAATACATTACTGGAGCCAGCATTCTTCGGGCAACTTAGGAAACCTCTTAGTATCCTTGCAATAATCATAAACCACAAGGTTTCTCTGCACCCAAGCATAGTCAACTCCCTGATCATCAGACAGCTTCCATGAACTGTATTGATCCCACCAATTCTCAGTCGTCGTAGCAACGCATGGTGGGTATGGATCCTCCCAACCACAGGCATCTACATTGAAGTCCTTGTATGATGATACAAACGGGGCCTTGGACCAGTCGATCTTCTCGAGTCCACCACGTGTTGCCCAATCATCCGCATTCCATATGCTTGAGAAGAGGTACATTGGCTTCTCATTTGGAAAGAAGTTGTTGGTGTAGTTAGCGTTCTTCAACACTCTAATGGGTACTCTGTCCACCATGAATCTGCCATAATAAATTCCACACATAAATCAACAAAGAATCCTAATACTCAGATCATAAATGTCTAGATTTAGTTCCAGACTGGAACTTCCAGTAACACCACCATAAATACAACAAAAGCGGAGATCGTCCTACTTGTACAAGGGGGGTTCATTGGCCTCGTACTAACAAAACTTACAGAATTTGATGGTCGTTCCAAAGAACAGAATAGGTGTGAAAATCGTCGGTCGGGTCGAACCACAGTGAGTGTCGCATCTCACGGTTACCCGTTCCGTTCTTGTAAACGTTGGTTTGAATGAGATACGGCTGTCCAGTTCTATTCCCTAGAAACTCTACATCCAGTTCGTCCCTCTCCGGCCCTGCCCCATTCTCCGAGCACATCTGCTCCACATCATCAGTTTATTTTTTTAACGACGCGGTTACACGATTTAAACGCTTACGTAGAAGGCAGTCACCACACCAGCGGAATCTCCACCAACGAGCTTCATTTTCATACTGAACCATCCGAATCGGTATCTCTTCTTCGTCATGAACCCGCACCCTGTCAAATTTGATATAGGTGCTACATTGAGATCAAACTTGATAGAGACAAAAAACGTGAAACTTCAATCCTCACCTCCATGTTTATCCAGTGACAGATACCAGATCTGGCCGTCATCTGAAGTCTTGAACTGAGAAGCGGGACAACTCTTGCTGAAATTTTCATCGAAAGAGCCAGCTGATTCCGCCGCGGAAACAGCTAATAGTACGGCGGAAAGGAGAGCCCAGAGAAGCATCAGGATCTTCGTGTTATGCTGCTGACCTGAGAGCAGTAATGTTATACAACGGGAAACTTTTGATTCCGGTGCTTATTCGTGGCCAGAGTGGCAGTGGAGCACAAACAAAAAGCCAGCGGAGTTTTTTTTATTCTCGTATTATATATCATACAATTAATTATAAGATTTTTTCAAATTTTCTACATTTTATAGAGATGAATTACATCTAATGTTCACATAGTTTATTTCATCAATAACCCTCAACTTACATCGAATAACAATACAAATTAAAAAATATGTTAAGTCGGTATTATTAATTATCATAGATTGAAAAAATATTATACATTCTGATAATTTTAAAAATTAAACATGATTGGATGAGTTTTAGAATATAAGTTGTTTTAAGTTACAAGAATGATAATTTAGTTTAATTTACTCATCAAGTTATAACACAAATCTCAATAAAAAATGCCAATTATAAAATTAATAAATTTTTAACTATACTATTTACTAAGGCACAACTTTGTGTAGGAGTAATGATTGAAATTTCCATGGGTAATATCAACATTTAAGTTTTTAAATGTCAAATGACGTGTTAAATTTAAATATGAAATGTCATATTTCACAACAAGGTCGTTGTGAAGCAGCAAAGTCATTTGGTAGGAAGCAGAGATGCCACTTTCTCAACTTCTCTTTTGTGTAGTCCATGATCGTCATTGATTGTTTATTAAGTAATTTTTAGGATAATGTGTTGAATCATGAAAAACCACATTTTTTTATTTGCTCATTTTCCTCTGCATATTTCTTATCTACTTACACCTCTATAAAATGAAGCATTGTATATGCATTTCCTCCATAAATTTTCAACATTCAAATTTTGGTGACTATTTTTTGTTGGAAATTATATAAATTCTTTAGGGTGTTGGCTTATCGTCATTCTCCCGATCGACAAGGATCAGTGTCGATCGGCTAGTTATGTGACGAGCGGTGGGAAGGTTCTCAACGAGCATGTGACGAGCGGCATTGGAGAGTGATGAAACGGTGACGATCGGTATGAGGTTCCAGCCTTGAGAGCGGTAAAGCTTCGGTGACGGTCGGTCACTGGAGGAGGTATACTGAGTATGGTCTACAAAGAATCGGGCCTTAGGGTTTAACCCTAAAAGCCCATAGGCAACCATTATATATAATAGGGTTAGCCGCCTTAATGATTTTTAATCATCTAGGGTTTATCAGAAGATAGCAGAGGAGCACGAGAGGGAGCAGTTCTTGGTTTAGAACATTCTTGTGTTTGATTTAAGTTGCACAAGAACTCGATAGTTCTTGTGACTGTAATCTTTGTGTTATTTTCGTGATAGTGGATTGACCAGGAGGTGGTCCGTGGTTTTCTCCCGGTACTCGGGTTCCACGTAAAAGTTTTCTGTGTTCTTTTTCCCATTCCGCATCTGATATTTGCTAAGTTTAATCAGTAAAACGAATCGTAAATTCCATTAAAAACTAACAAATTCAATGTGCGACCATGATATTTCAACATTAATCTTGTGGATAGGAATAGTTGATGATGGTAAAACGGTGAGATCATTGGCTGCCATATCCAAGATATGTTATAGTAGTAATGTATATGAATTCTTTTGAAGTTGAGAAGTTCAGTTCAAACAAATAATAATTTAAATAAAGTATTGAATATGAATAAATTATCATTTTGTTACTGCAAATTTTTTTTAGTAAATTATCATTTATATATGTAGATTGACCATTTGACAGCTTTTATAAGGGGTTTGTTTTGTTCCGCGATTAAAATTGTAGTTAAATGTTCAAATCGTGATTTTTTTAATGTTGGCAAAACAAAAGTAAAATAATCTGCCTTCATAACTGAAAAATCAAGATTTTATCATAGTTGTTAAATTAGCTGTTGTGTCATCTTAATTTTGGAAAAGACTTATATATCATTACTTTTATTAATTATAATATAATTATATTTATTATTATATATATATAATATATTAGTATATTTACACAAAACACTATCATAATATCGCAATTTTATCAAATATATTTAAAAATATAACATATCACAATTTGTAAAAACTAAACTAAACAAAAAAATATTTAATTATCATATTAAAATAATACATTCATAGGTGATTTATTATAAATAAAAATAGAGAAAATGACGTATTTGATCCTTTTAGTTTGATCATTTTGGCAAATTGAGTCCTCCAAGTTTATTTTGGTATTTTCAGTCATCAAATTTTGGACATTTGACAAAATTGATCTCATATTTTTTAACATTTGGCAAAATTGATCCTCAAATATCATATTTAGTCCTCCAAATGAAATCGAACAAACCGATTCCCGTAGTATCAAAATTAGTCTCCGTATTATATAAAAATGAAAATTACAAATTACAAATTTTGGGAACCATATTTGTCATATATATAAAACTTGAAAAACATAATTTGTCAAATGTGACAAATTATGAGGACCAATTTTGACACATAAAGTTAAAGGACTTAATCTGTCACAATTGTCAAAGTAAGAAGACTAAAATTGCAAAATATGAAATTACGAGTACCAAATTTGTGCGTGGCCCATTAAAATATAAGAATACATTTAAACTATTCTTTTCTGTCATTGTTTGTTTAGGGTTTACAAACAAAACAGTGAATATGGAACAATCTTCACTCATAAATATATGTCAATGTAAATGCAACTCTCTGTATACCATGCGGTTGCCCATTGAGTTTTTTTGAAGAAGTAGTTAGTGTATTTTCATTATTATGATGAAAATGTGGTGCCGTATTTAAATAATATTTTCATATTTGATTCAAACCATTCTTTAGATATACTTTTTCGTGGAAACCCCAATTGATTTTAACATATGTGATGAAATCACGATTTTTTAACGATTATGAAATCGTAATTAAATTTGTGTTTTGTATACCATAAAAAATTACGATCCACATGTCACCAAAGTTTTAATTGGAATTCCAAACAAACGGAGCCATGGAATGCCTATATTTGTGTGTGATTTTTCGGCTAATATATGTGATAGACACTAACAAGTCATTGTTCAACAATCCCCTTCGGTAGAGACGAATTTTCATTCTGAATGGAACAAAACAAGTTATTATCATCAGAACTTGAAAGCTTTAAATATGATTATTTGTGAACAAAACATTCAATCCTCAGATATGAAGCACTATGTTTATTAATTCCACAGCAGACAAAAAAGAAGAGAGACTTTGTTGTTGAAGCCAAGATTGAACACAGCGTTTAAGATGGGGGCTTCACGACAGTAATAATGCAACGAATATGGAGACAATCATCTTTTATAAATCGTGAAGCTTCTGGTGCAGTTCAATACATGAAATCACTTTTACCCCTGCCATGAGGTTCAATATATTTGCATTAGTAGCATCTTAGAAAACCAGCTTCAATATAATATATATACAACAGACTCACTCCTCATGGTTTACGGATTTAAATGGAATGCCTTTTGTTTGCTTGTGATTCTCCTGCCCGCTTTGATCTATAAGCTGCAAATGAATCTGTTGTATATCCAAATGAATCTAATCCTCCTCCAACTAATGCAACACTTATCACAATATATCCGCAAGGATCCGGATAAAAACGAATCTGCCACTCACATCCACCAACTACAAAGGTATTAGAAGATAGGAATTTCCCTGCTCCTAGTTCCTTGGCAACGGAATACTTCATTATCGTAAAAGTATGAGATCCTTCGTAGGTCTTCGGCAAATATATCCAACACCCTTTCCCCACAACACATGCCTTCTTCTCCTCTGTTATTCTTACAAACAAACAGTGAATGTGGAACAATTCTCATTGCTCATATCACTATATATACGTCTGGTGTGTTTAAGAGCAACTCTCTGTATGCCTTTGCATTAATGCAAGCGCCTATTGGCTTCTCCTTTCCCCTATGACTCTTCTGTTACCTTATCATGTTCACTCTTCATCTAACTTTATCTGATTTTGTACATGTAACATTAGGAACTTTGATCATATCAACTTTAACTATATGATGATCAGAACACCCTTTAGATGAAATCACACTATACGATCCATGCACAAACTTGTACTCTAATCCACATGATGATAATATATAATCCACCCTTGTTCCATACTTGCACGTCCCTTGTACACCTATAACACATAACACTATCTTCATCTTTTTACCATTTACATCAACACTTTATATATCACACTTACTTTGTCCTTTCGCGATCATCACGACCGATTCGCATCCCCCAGAGAACTCTTTTGCGTCTCTGTATCCCAAATTCTTTAGTTGCTTCATCACCATTGATTTAGGTGTTGGTTTTCTCATTTCTTCGTAGTACTGTGAACACACAGAGCAAATTTATACGGATTTATCATAAGTAAATGATCCCTTTATTTATTTAACCTTCGTTATATCTTCCCATCTTTCGTGTGAGTAATCTGTGTCGTCGAGAGAATTCAGACCTCCGGCTAATATATGAGGTACCGAAGTCGATCCGATTATCGCATTTACCTGCTCCATTCTCAGCTTCTCGTCCAAGTGATCAAGAACAGTGCATAAAATGTTGATCTCTCCTTCTTGAGGTACATCAATGGTGGCTTTCAGAACATTCCTGTTAATTACAGTTTTCATGGTACTATCTTAGTATTGTAGCAGAAATGTCGAATTACAGGCAAAAAAACGCAGGCTTTGTGTTCAAATCCGAGATTGTTGCAGGTAAAAAAGAAGAATGATGAACCTGAAGTCAGAGTCATTGAAGATTTTGTGAGCTTTCCATTTCTTGATCGGCCATTTTGAAAGAATGGCGTTTCCAAACTGAGGAGCCCAGCTCTCAGCAAACACGAACGTCATTCCAAGAGCACGAGCCAAATCCGACAATGGCTTCATGTTCTTTTCTTCCTCTGCCTTCACATCTTGCAAAGCCAATATATCTGCATCCACCTCTCTCAAAACATCGAAGATCGTTCGAGTAGTCAGATAATCTGAGGTGTAATTCACAGTTTTTGAACATAAAGGAGCCTTCCCTTTGAGAATTTTCCTCGATATACTCTCCTGTGACGAGGACGACGGCGAGTTTTCTTTGTCGAAAACCAAATGCCCACTTCTGCTCAATGAAATCTCGTTTTCGGGTAAATTGATCGATACTCTCAATCGTGGGTTTGAGAGTTTGCGATGTTGATCTTGATTGGGATGAAGAGGAGACTGTTTCAGTATGCTCTTGGGACGATTACTGGTAGTCGTGGATTTCACCCCTTTTGAACCGCGAACAAGTTCATGGCTGCTTTGAGGAGGAACAACTTGCGCCATGGAGAAAAGGGAAGCATTGAATGTCGCGATTCTTATAGCTTTAATGGGGATTTCTGGTTGGGTTTGAATTCTTGAATTCAGCCTTCTGTGCTTCTTGACAACAATATTTGGCTTTTTCCGGCGGCTCACTGGCCAACCCAGACGGCGGTATAAGCCGCGGAGGTTGTTACAGAAAAGTTTTAGCATTTTCGTGAAAAATCGAAGGCCAGCATCATGAAAAAGAGAAGGTTTGTTGTTGTGGCGACGCCATTTTTGAAGCACGAGAAATGGGGGGACGAACGAATAATGCTGACAGTGTGAATGTAATGAGAGTTACAGTTCACGAATGAGATTCTTTGAAGTTGAAAGTTGAAAGTTGAAAGCTTTGTCACCTTGAAGACAATGGAACCTTATGTCCATCGTATTAACTAATATCCAGTTTTTAATAATCCGCAAAATTTGGTGCAAAAATATTTTTTAAAAAAATACGAAAATTGCAAATTATGAATATATTTTTTTATTTTACTTTTCAAAATTACGAGTATAGTATGATTGTCACATCCTAATTTTCAAAAAATATAGAAGAATAACTATAATGAACTTATGTAATCATTATGATTCCAGATTTAAATAATAAACATTATAAATAATAAACATTATAAATAATAAATAAATAAATATTACTAGGAATGGGCAAACTGCAAAGTTCTAACTGCTCCACGTTTGCCAAGTACGTCCTATTTTTGGCCCAATTCAATAAAAAAAATAATAAATAAAGGTATTTTCTATATGCATTTATATTTGCGAAAATGTAATGTACCACTGTCAAATTGTAGGTATTTTAATTATATCCATGATATTATAGAAAATACAATTATAACAGTGATATCTTTTTACTAACCAATATACCACGATGTCATATATGAAAATTTCAAGGTCAGAAGGGTCTAGAACCCGTACTTCAGAAGCAATCTTCTTCCATTTATTCTCATGCTTAACGAGTCATTTAAATTTCCTGTATACCAGACTCGGTATATCGGAAATTTCGGACTTATCGGATTCGACCAGTATTTTGCCATGAGTTTTCGGGTCAGGTCAAATTTTTATGGGTCGGACCAGATTTTTTGCGGGTTAAATCGGGTTTTATATTAAAAAAATAAAATATGAATATTTTATAATTTAATTTATTTTAATATTCCGGTATGGATCCGGTACATATCTAGTATACCCGAAACATATCTGGTATACCGATGTAATGAGTTTGTCCGGTATACCAGCCGGTACCGGTATTTAAAACATTGTACTTAACCTGTAAAGAAATAACAAGATTCTGTTCATCCACATTAAGTGAACCTAGGGGTGAAAACGAATTGAATCGGTTCGCGAACCTTTCGAGTCGAGCTGCTCAAGGTTCGAGTTCGAGCTCGAATTTTTCGAACCGAGTCGAGCTCGGCTCGAGTTCGAATTTCTGACGAACCGAACCTCGAATCTCAAATTTTTAACGAATCGAGACGAACCGGTTCGCGAGCCAATAATATTTTAAAATATTAAAATAAAATATATTTTAATTAATTCGAACCTTAAATTCGAACTAGAACTGAACACGAACCTCAATCAAACCGAACCTCGAATCATAAATTTTAAGATTTTTTAATCGGGACCGAACCTCAAACCGAACCCGAACCTTAAAAAAACACTAAAGTTCAGCTCGGTTCGATTCGTTTACACCCCTAAGTGAACCTTTCTTAATTCCCGGCTGAAGGTAATTCTTCCACCGTTCAAGACACGATTTAGGGTCCCGATTCAAAGACCGACCCATTCTCTGCGAAATGAGGTTCCATTCTTTAGGACCGTACTGTTTAACGTAAGCACCTAAAAGAACGTATTCTTCTGGTTGAATATTTAAATTAATCATTTAAACATCATATCAATGGTATATGGAAAATCATAAATTTGTCAGTGTTAGAATGACATGTTTTAAAATATCAATATTATTTTAAAATTAAAAAAGGATCGACAGTGACATGCCCTTAAAAAATTTCCATTTATAAAATACAAATGTGTGCTTAATTAATTATTAAATATATTTACAATATTTAAAACTACGATTTATTATAAATATAAAAAATATTTCCAATACAAATTGATATTCATTATGTAGAAAATTAATAAATACAATTTTGTATTCTCATTATAATTAAAATTTACAAATCCATTTGTTTTGATTAGATCATCTAAATACATTTTATTAAATGAATTAAGCAGTTAATTTTTTATAAAACATTTTCCATCCCTTTACATTTTTAACAAAATTGATACACAAATTTTGTAAAATTCATTAATTGTGATTCCAAAAGAGCAAAAACCATAAAGTTTTATTTTTTGTAGATAATTTTAATTGTTAAATATAAGTGGATTTAATAATTAGGAACCTATCGTTTTAATCTTCATTAAGAGGCTATTTGAGATAAAGAAAATAAAAAAAAAGAATTTGGAAAAAATCAAAGTCAACTAACAACTTCCATGGATCATAATTGCCTCTCCAAGTGTTCTTCTATACCCAATCTCCTTGTGTGGAATTCATTGAAGTTGCAACACAGCCTTTTCAACGTTCACAATTCACTTTCTATAATTGAAAAGTTTGGATTTTCTGCTTCACAGTTGAGGTTAGCACGCAACATGGAGGCGTGATGTTTTGTTCGGTGTACTCCATTTCCTTACTCCCTCCTGATAAAGAGAAAGAAGGATCCCGCTACTTGGTTTTATTTGTAAAATATTTCTTACCGTTGAATATCTGAAAATGGCGAAGGGAGTCTATAGCTTGAACCCCTAAATTTAGTATGCATTTTGTGATCGGTTTTCTTTCAGTTTTGAGTCTCATATCTTTCTGGCTTTATGTTTTTGATCTGTGAAATCCTTAATAAAATGATTTGCAGAAATCATCCTTGTTGTCAAGATTAATTCAATGTATAAAAAATTGACAAATTTAGTTTTTCTAGTTTAGAGCAAATTTAGTTTTTTGTGTTGTCATAGATGGTTGATCTTGAAGATAGTGATAATATGAAGTCAATGGGGAAAGAAATTTACACTGTTGAAGGCTTAGATGAGTTGCGACTAGCATCATCTTCAGTTGTGGTTTTGGCTATGAGTGGAAGCAAAAAAGACAGACATACCGTCAAATGGGCATTAGAAAAATTATCCCATGAAGAAATCATTTCATTCAAGATGCTTCACGTTCGTCCAGTGATAACAAGAATCCCAACTCCTAGTGAGTAGATAGTCTCAGAATTCTTCCCCCAACACACACTTCTTGTTCATTTGTTTATAGACATTTCAGTATATTTATACGTTTCTGATTGCAGTTTTAAATTTCTTATGTTTTGTCATGCAACAATGAACAAATTTCTTAGCGTAACTGTAGTGGGGAATTTTATTCCCATTTCTCAAGTAAGAGAGGATGTAGCGGAAGCTTTCAAAAAGGATGTTGAGTGGCAAGTCAATGAAAAGCTTCTTCCCTACAAGAGAATGTGTATCCAAAGAAAGGTATTCTGGAGTTTGCTTTGAATAATTTGCAAAACAAGTTATTATAATGTTTTGATAATGCAGGTTCAAGTAGAAGTTGTGCAGATCGAATCAAATGATGTGGTAAGTGCTATAGGAGGGTATGTTTCCAAGCATTGTATTAGGAAGCTTGTTATCGGTGCTTCATCTTGGAGTATTTTCTCAAGGTAATGTATAATCGGTTACATGATCGTTCATTCTTTATATTTCATTAGCTGAAACTAACTGAATGTTCTGCAAAAAATACAAATCAGACGACAAACATTATCATCTAGAATATCCGAAGGATGTCCAAATTTGTGTGCAGTATATGTAGTTTCCAATGGGAAACTTGCATCAATGCGACCATCAGAGTCGGTTACTAACCGAAGCTATGCTAGTGAAACAAGCATGTTGAGTGATGATTCTTGTAGTCAATTTTTGAGCTCTCAAACATGTAACTTTCTATTGATTCTTTCTTATAGTTGATGTAATTTTATTTCAAATCTGAATGTAGTTCTTGTTTCTCTTTTTTAGTTTCGGTGGAGAATACTTCAATGGAGTCATTTTCCAGTTTGCACCCGGCTCTCCACCAATTGCAGTTGTTTCAAGCTATATCAGCCTTGAACCAGACCCTTCTTCATGGAAGAATGCCCTCTACGGGAAGCTTGGTCTCAACAAACTTATCTCTTATCAATGAAGAAACTGGTGTTGCTCCACACTGCTCTGATTCAAGTATTGGTGATGATGGTGGTGTTTCATTCAAATGCTCCGAAAAATCTTCAAATCTTGGGACTTTAGCCTCAGCTGCCAGTATCAGTAAGCAGGTAATGCCTCGACTCTCTATCTGATACAAAATATGTCATCCCCAATAATTTTTTAGTAAATACATTTTTGTGCAGTTTAATGTGGATTTTGAGCTCGAAAAACTAAGGGTTCAACTGAGACATATGAGATTGATGTATGCTACAACACAAGGTGAAGCAAATGACGCATCTAGGAAGGTAATTTCACTATCCAACAAGAACTATTTTAACTTTTCTCAAAGAAACTCATATTCATTACGATATTGCTCAGTGGTGATGTTTTTCCATTAGTTTTCTTGTGATTTCTTGCTTTTTTCAGTTAAATGAGATTAGAAAATGTCAAATGGATGAAGAAGAGAATCTCGGACAAATATGTAGAAAGGAAGAAGAAGGCAAAGAGTTAGCAAAAGAAATGAATGATAAATATGAAGCTGCCAAAAGGGATGCTGAAATTGTAAATCATTGTACAGAAATTGAAGCTAGAGAAAGAAGAGATGCAGAGATACGATCTTCACGTGAAACCAGAGAAAAAAAAATACTTGAATGTGCATTGAACAATACGTCCACTCGCTTTCGTCACTTTACATGGCAAGAAATCATATCTGCAACTTCATCTTTTTGTGATGATCACAAAATTGGAATGGGAGCTTATGGTTGTGTCTTTAAGTGTCATTTTCAGCACACAACTGCGGCTGTGAAGTTGCATTCGAAGGGAGCACGTAGAGATAAGCAAATTTATCAGGAGGTACAGTTTCTTTATGAGATTAAACTAGTTACTCAATGTTTTGTTCTTGTAAATGTCATCCTTCCGTTTTCGAATTTTGAGATTTTATGTATGCTGCTTTTCAGCTTGAGATACTGAGCCAAAATCGTCATCCTAACTTGCTTATCCTCCTTGGTGCTTGCCTTGATCATGGATGTCTTGTATACGAGTTCATGGAGAATGGCAGCCTTGAAGAAAGGCTGATGAGAAAGAACAACACACCTCCACTTCACTGGTTTGATCGTTTCCGAATTGCATGGGAAGTTTCCTCAGCCCTCCTTTTCCTGCACCATTCCAAACCAAGAGCTATAATCCACCGGGACCTCAAGCCAGGAAACATCTTGCTTGATCGTAACAATGTGAGCAAGATTGGGGATTTTGGACTATCGGTAATGGTGAGTGAAGAAGACATTTCATCTTCATTCATTACCAATGATGCAGCTCCAGTGGGTACGCTTTGCTACATCGATCCAGAATATCATCGGACCGGAGTTATCTCTGCTAAGTCAGATGTCTATGCCCTGGGAATGGTTATTCTACAACTACTTACTGGAAAACCAGCCATTGCTTTAGCTCTTACTGTTGAAGTTGCAATTGAAAAAGATAATCTTGAGGAAGTGCTAGATCAGAAGGCTGGTTCATGGCCTGTTCAAGAAACAAAAGAATTAGCTACTCTAGCATTGAAATGCACTGAACTTAGGCAAATAGACCGCCCTGATTTGCAGTATGAAGTGCTACCCTTCCTGAAGAAAATAAAGGATTTGGCGGAGAAATCTCAAGATCGTGTTAAAAAAACTGCACTGGAGCTTCCCAACCACTTTCTATGTCCCCTACTTAAGGTTGTCAACTTATTCTCTTCACATGTTATTACGTGCACTGCAATACCGAGTGAACAACGGAATATTTTTGGTTGCAGGAGATCATGCAAGATCCTTGTGTTGCTGCTGATGGCTATACATATGATCGAAAGGCGATACAATTGTGGTTAGAGAAGAGCGATGTATCTCCTATCACTAAGCAGTCGTTGTCTCACAAAACCCTTATACCAAATTACGCCTTGCTTTCTGCTATCTTGGAGTGGGATGCCGACAAACAACATGAGAACCATCATTATTTTTCGTGATCATAGAATGCGTTTCTTTTATAATAAACACCTGAGTAGTACGATGTGCATACGTAGACAACAAGGAAGGAATGAATAGTAATCTGTAGCAGATCAATAGAAGTACATAATAGTCTTTAGATTTTTACTCCTTCAGATAGAGCTTCGAATAATTATGGTATTGCATTGATGTGTCAATTATATGCAAAAATTCATGCTCAATGAAAACTTTTAGGCTTCTTCAATAAATAAAGAGTCTTCTGATTGTGTGCTTATATGTTACACTGAACTACCGACGACGACTCCTTTAAATAATTTATATGAACATGGAGCATCATTCCATTGATGTTCAATAATGTGCACTCCCACATATTTCAAATATAAATCTAAAATTGATACTCAAATTTTACATTTTTTACGAAATTGATACTCAAAATTTCTAAAGTTCATTAAATGTGATTCCAAAAGTGCAAAAGTTTTTTGTAGATAATTTTAATTGCTAAAATTAAAAATATTGTGTCTGTAATCAACATCGAAGTTTGACTATTGGTATTGACAAATATTACAAATGAATACATTTGTCGTAATATTCTTTGGTCGACACAATTATCATAATTACGAAACTTTAGGAACAAAGATACAAAATCAACAAAATTACAAAGATTATTTTTACGTATCACCATTTTATTAATGTTAAATATTTTTATAATGCAATTAGAACATTCATTAAGTATGAGTGATATGATTAGTAATTTGCTTAATAAATCTTTTAGCATTAAGTTTTTTATATTTAACACTACAATCATATATACCCAATTTATTATTTAATTTGATATGCATACATGTCTAAATGCATATCATATAGAAAAGAATAAAGTTCACTTTACTTTTGAAAAGCAAAGAATATTGCTAAAGTGAAACATCAAGCAAAATGCTAAATAAATAGCCTCAAACTTCACTCTCAAATCATACAACAAACTTACAAAATTAAATTATATAAGGCATAATCATAATTTATTATTAGAATGCAGAACCATAATATATAATTCGAATTTGCGTAGTGTTATGTGTAAACATATATTAAATTATAAAATGTAAAATGTTCTAAAATGTGAATTGAGTTAGGTAAAAAATAATTATCTCCTTACTTATAAATATGAAATTATAATTGTAAAATAAAATAATATTTGTTAATATAAAATAAAATAATAACATTTTTTATTAAAAATGATATAATAAAATAAAAACAAAAATGTTGAAGAAGAAACTCAATAAACAACAATATAAATGCTAAATTATAAAAAAAATTCATTATTATGAAAACGATGAAAATTTAATTTGGAAAAAATGTATATATGTGAAAAATAGAGTGATGTTTGTCACCATCTCTCAAACTTTATAATAGTATAAAAACGGTGTCCCAAAATTTGTAAATTACATACAAAACTTCATTGAAGTTGATATAATGTGTGATGTTGGCCCCAACTTTTAAATGTTGTAAAAATCATACCCTCAAAGTTTAAGAATTACGTGGTTGACCCCCGAACTTTCAAAACCATTTATATTGAACACTANTTATCAGTGACCTTATTCAACTCAAGATTGACGTCCGCAATTGAACAATATTTTTGCATCTGAAGGATTGGGATCCAGTTAATCCTTCTCTGGTGAATAGCCGCGAACACCTTCTCGTACGCCGCCGTTTCACCCCCCGTCTGCGACAGATGGCCGCACAGAGCATCAATTACGGCATTCGCCGCCGCAAACTCCCCTCGGAACCAGGCAATCACCGCGTCCTTAGAGTAATCATCAGAAGGCGGAGCCATCATCGGCTGTTGTACCACAATTGGCTTCACCGGTATCCGATTCCCCTGCGCCACAAAGCCAGCAGCTGGCGGCATTCCAAAGAAGACGCTATCAACAATATGAATTTAAAGAGAAAAAAACACTGATTATTCTCCGATGATGAAATAGGAATAACGTCGCGTTCGTTAACTCTCGGCTGGTTTTCCGGTATAGAGATCTTCTTGGAAAATGAAATGAATTGCTTTTGAAAAAACCATCTACTCATTAAATCCTTAAGATAAAATAACTTCAATTCAATCCTTACAAATTTAAATAAAAATTAAATTATTTGGAAGTACATATAATTTATCATATATTTCTAAATTATTTTAAATAGTGAACCTCCAAACCCAAAAATAGTAATACTTAATGGAGTTTTTCACAAAACCATAAATATTTAATGGTAAACCATTTGTAATAGTAAATAAACCAAAAAAAAATAGTCCTCGTAAGCTTATTCATGTAATTTTACAATTACGATGGCATCACCTTTACACATTAAGTAACATCAGGGGTGAAAGATTTAAACGATATTTTTTTCAATTTTTTGATATTTGAAGGATGACGGGAAATTGATCAATTTTAGTATATTTAATTTTAGATAAAAACGACGATAACACTATTGACATCAATTTGCATAGTAAATTTGACATATTTTCCACATGGGGATTTTTGTCTATTTAAAATAACTTGATATGACATATATACGTAAAAATGTAATTAAATATGATTTATTTGATTATTAATAATAAGTATGATTAAAGTTAGTTTATATGAAATATATGTGATCATTTGAACATTTATTTAAACAAATATGTTTAAAGGCTTAAACACTTAACGAAATTAATACAATTATAAACAAATCATTTAAAATTTTAAGGTATGATTTGTAGGAATTCTCAAAATGCATTTTGATGGTAGAATACATTATTGCACTTTTTACAAAACACTACAACATTTACATTCTCATTATAATCAGAATATATTTTCAAATTGTTCTTTAAATCCAGAATGAGGTAAGAGGATAGATCTAGAAATCAAAAGCATTCTCGTTATTTAAATTACAAATATATCATCTCAAAAATCATATTTTTCTTTCAATCCTCTAACACTCTCACATTTACAACTTTGTTCGACATATTTGTAAGTTGTCTATTCTCATATATCTTTAACGTACAATCATAACCATTCATAATTTCTTTCGTCATGTAGATGTTAAAGACAATGAGTCTAACTTGGATAAATGCGATAAAAATAAGAAAGATATGATTGACCGAGATATGAAAAACCGAAAAATTATCAGTTTGATTTACTATGGAGATAAAAATAGATAATGTAAAACATTATGTAGAACTCATCGTTGTATAAAATTCTTAAGTGTTATTTATTGCATGTATTTTTATTTTATTTTTCACATTTAATGAAATATAGGTTGCACGGGTGCGGGGTGCAAGGATGCATGGTGTGTAAAATTTTACTTATCCAATTAAAAGTGCGTTGATAGTGTATTAATTTAAATTAATTAAAATATATATTAAATTATCCGTAAACGTAATTTCTGGTGATACATGTGTATTAAATGAATTAAAAAAATACAATTTCTGGTGCGTCAAAACTCGAACATTTACATCATATATAAAACTATGAAAAACTTTATAGAATACGACACACGAATATCAAAAGGTAACATTTGAGCAATATCATTTTTTCTGTATTTAATGGATTAAAAGAATGAATGTATAACCCAATTCGCAATTAAATGTCTCTATTTAATGAAATATCTCAAAGTAATACTACTATAAATAATCTAACGGATTCGGTAGAATTTAAAAAAAACATCCGATATAATTCGCACATACCGTACCGAGTGTGTTGCAAGACACGTACCCCACAAATCTGTGCAACACAGAATAAAATCAAATATAATCTTATTTCTAATTACAATGGTAATAAAATTTTTTATTACTTAAAATGTATTATTTATATAATTTTATACAAAAAAAAAACATTCTTATTTTATAATTAAATTTATACATTGCACATCACTTAATATATTTTTTATTTAGAATCATATTACGAAACTATATTCGAATTTTCAAAATATAGAGAATATAGCCTAAATATAAAAGAATTTCCAAGCAACAAGTTGAAGTCTCACTTCGCATAAAGTAAACGGTGTGGGGGTGGTAGGTGCTGCTGATTATTGGGGTTTTTTCAGGCAAGAAGAAGCAAATCCCACCGGACCTGGCCAGAAGCCAAGAACCGTAAGTGATTCGAATGTCCGCTCGTCACTCAAACAGTTTTTGTCATACCTTTGGGGAACCAAGAACTCCCGCCACTGCATCAGCGAGAATGGGTTCAGCACCGTCGATTGAGAAGCATTCAGATCAGGAGTTATCAGCGCCAGAGACTACGTCTTCGATATGGTTTTCAGATATGTGTGAAGGATCTCACAATTTTACGATAAGAAATTACTCACTGGCCAAAGGACTGGGGATTGGAAATTGCATATCTTCTGATACATTTCACGTTGGTCGTTGCTCGTGGAAGATAAATTTCTACCCTGATGGATTTGCTGAACATTCTGCTGATTATATCGCAGTTTACCTCGTTTTAGTTGCAGGAGAATCAGACAAAATGGCAACTTTTAAATTGTTTCTCTTAAATCAAAGGGAAGGGAAGAAGCACATGGTTTTAAAGCAGCAAGAATGCATTAAATTTCAAGGCATGAGCTTTACGTGGTGAGTTTCTGTTGAATTATGTGTACTATTTTGTGTATTTTGGTATCTTTTGTAGGTGTCTTTTGCTTAATAAATGAGCGTGTCAATCCAAGTTAATGGTCATTATAGGGGTTGTGACAAATTTATGAGACACGTTGATTTGGAAGCTTCGGAATTCTTGAAAGATGATTCTCTCCAAATTGGTTGCAAGATATGCATTGCTCATTCTCAAAAGACTCTTAAGATCACTTCAATTATTCCGCCTCCATCAAATATCGCTCGCAATTTACTACATTTGTTGGAAAGTGGGAAAGAAGCAGATGTAAATTTTGATGTTGATGGATATACATTTTCAGCTCATAAGTTAATTCTTGGTGCTCGTTCGTCGGTATTCAATGCCCAGTTTTATGGATCGCTGAATGATGAAGGTGTTAATCCAATAAAAATTGAAGAAATGGAAGCCTCTGTGTTTAAGGTGGGGTGGTTTACTAATTTATCTTGCAGTCTTTGTGTGCCTCCTTCCTAAGTCTCCCCTTTTTCAACTTTCAGGTTTTACTTCACTTTATATACTCTGATGACCTACCAGACTTGAAAAAGTTAAAAACCACATCTCCAACTTCAGTGTATGAGCATCTGATTGTTGCTGCAGATCGATATGATTTAGATCGGCTCAAGTTGATTTGTGTTACTCATCTTAATGAAAAAATATCAGTTGTTAATGTTATTGCACTTTGGGTTTTGGCAGAGAGACATCATGTATATCCACTGAAGTCATGTTGTCTTGAGTTTGTTGCTTCACATAACAATCTTCGAGGTAATAAGATACTTTTCTATCTCCCTTTTTCATGCATTTCACAAATGGCTTTAGTTTTTAGTGGATTTTCATATATGACAACGTAAGAACTGTGTCTGCATGTTATTTCCATGCAGATGTGATGCAATCCACAGATTTCCATCAGATCAAAGTAAAGGATCAATCAATGATTGCTGATTTTATGCAGTGTGTGCTTTCTGAAATGTTCTCCAGTCATTCCAACCTATCGCCTCCTTTCTCTTTGGGGGCACAGTTCTCCACCACTGCATCAGTGATAATGAATCCGCCTTCCATTATCGAGAAACAGCCACACAAGAAGCCATCTCCGCCAGGGCATACATATTCGATATGGCCATCAGAGTTATTGGAAGGGTATCACCATTTTACGATAAAGAATTATTCTTTGGCTAAAGGACTTGGTGTTGGGAAGTGCATAGTTTCTGATAAGTTTGATGTTGGTGGTTGTTTCTGGCAGATTAAATTCTACCCTGATGGGAGGGATAATTGTGTTGCTGATTATATCTCAGTTTACGTTGCATTAATCGCTGGGAAATCTGATAGAAGGGCAAATTTTAAACTGTGTCTTCTCGATCAAAGCAAAGAGAAGAACCATTTGGTTTTCAAGCTACCACATGCCACCAGTTGTAACGACAAAAACTTTACTTGGTAAGTCTCTTCTATTTATTTTCTATCCTAAATACAAATACTTTGATCCAAACATTAATATTGTTCATAGGGGATTTGATAAATTTATAAGCCGAAACTCTATGGAAGGTTCCTCCTTTTTGAAAGATGATTGCTTACATATTGGTTGCAACATCAGTTTTGTTCAGTCACAAAAGGCTCATAAGATCAGTTCAATTATATCACCTCCATCGAATATCACTCTTCATTTACTGCAACTCTTGGAGAGTGAAAAAGATGCAGATGTACATTTTGATGTTAATGGAGAACATTTTGCTGCTCATAAATTAATTATCAGTGCTCGTTCATCGGTAATCAAAGACCATTTTCATGGATCGCTTGATGATTTTACTGTTAATCCTATAAAAGTTGAAGAAATAGAAGCCTCTGTATTTAAGGTGCAGTTTTTGATGTGTTCCAGTAATTTATCTATTGAATCTTCATTTGTTTTTCTCAATTTTGCAGATTTTGCTTCATTTTGTGTACTGTGATGAGTTACCAGACTTGGATAAGTTAACAATCTTATCTCATATTTGTGTGTATAAGCATTTAATCGTCGCTGCGGATCGATACGACTTATATCGACTAAAACTGCTTAGTGCGTTTCATCTTAGCAAAAATATATCAGTGGATAATGTTACTGGAATATGGTTACTAGCAGATGGGCATAATTTATCTTCATTGAAATCATGCTGTCTTGAGTTTATTGTTATACATGACAATCTTAAAGGTAATTTCAGTGGTTTTTTATTGGATTTTTTGTTAGAATCGTGACTAGGTGATATTTTTATTGTAGCTGTGATGCAAAATATTGAGTTCCAGCGGATCAAAGAAAGTGATCCAACAAAGATTACTCTTTTTCTGCAATGCTTATTTTCTTTGAGATGAGTATTTTGGCGGTGTTTGTAGTTTGAAGACCGGAGACGACTTTCCGGTAATCTTCTTCGTTTTCGATGATCTTTTAGGGTATGTTTTGTATGTGTTGTGAGAATTAGAACGTATTTGCATAATCTTATCTGGATCGGAAAATGGTTTTAGAAGATACTTAGAAGGAATGTATTTTGTAATCTAAAATAAACATTTTGCCCTTTTATACTCATTAGAGTATAGTTTAGTCATTAAGGTAAGATGTTTGTTTGACAATGAAGTCAAAATTGGATTGGTCATTTAGGTCGGGTCAATCAGTAAACCCTAAAAATTGTGTTAAATTAAATCGATAAAAAAATATTATTATTTTATTTTAAATTTTATTATATTATATTTATATATTGTTGGTTCATCTTGTTAAAATTTTCAACTTTAAACCTATGATTTAATCGATTCGATGTCTCGTATAGTTTTGACGATATTATTGTTGGAATGTAAAAACAAATGAAATAGGAACATATATAAAAGCATAGAAAAATCATTAAAATGTAACATGAAAGAAATTAATATATTAAATAGACGTAAAAGTGAATTATGATAATTTTAAAATGATTTTGGAAATTAATATAATAAATTGAATATATAAATAGAGAAAATTATGTTTTCCAGCTCGAAAAATAATTTACATAGAATGGATTGTTGATAAAAAATAATATAATTATAAAATTTCATTTGCAAAATAACTCATTACAAATAATGATAATCCAATATACTTCTCTACAATAATTTGAAATATAAAGAAAACCCGGTTGGACCCGATTTTTTTGATCTCTGGACAGATTTTTTGCACAACTGGATCGACCCGAGTTTTAAACATGTGGTTCCACTACACAATGAATTTGTTTGTAACTCTAATGAAAGTAATCGTGAGATGTAATGAGTTTATTAAGGAATACAAAATAAAAAAATAATTGTAATATAATCATAGTTAAAAAAGCACGATTTGATTGTTGCTTCTAAAATCGACTATATGTACATTGCGATTTTAGAAATTACTATATTACTCTTAATTTTACAATTAAATAAAAACATCTTTTTACATTATTAAAAATAAATGGTATATTAGTATTTTGCAAAAATCACATAATCACATCTCATCCTATCTCCCCAATACCTTAACACATGTCGCTACAAGCAGTTTCAAACAAATTCAATAGATCTCTCTTTTGTAAAGAAAATGGATTGCAAAAACTCTATTGTCATTGATGGATCACTTTCTTTAATCTCATTAAAACCCCTTGTTTGCATCACATCTGCGTATAAAAGTCAGTATTACGATAGAAAAATGTTTAATTTATCGACCTAGATCGAAAATACGATGCGTGGATCTCGTGTTTTCGATCTATCTCTACAATTTCAACAAAATAAAAGTTATGCCAAAGGGGAACACTGCTTACCTTGAGGAGTTTTAAGTGAAGCAACAAACTCAATACAAAACGATTTCAATGAAGAGCAATCGTGCCGATCCGCTAGTGCCCATATCGAAGTAGCATTATCGATAGAAATCTTCGCACTAAGATACAAAGCACAAATCATCTTCAGTCTAACTAAATCATATTGATCTGCAGCAGCAAGTAAATGTTGAAACAATGAGTTCAAAGTCATCGGTTTGAACTCATTCAGCTCCGGTAAGTCGTCGCAGTAGATGAAACGAAGCAGAATCTGTGACAATGAGAAGAAACATTTATAAAAAAACCATATAACGAGAAGAATGCATAAAAAAAACACCTTAAAAACAGGGGATTCCATTCCTAGAATTTTTATAGGATGAACACCTTCATCTTTCATTGATCCGAAAAAAAGGGCTTTGAAAACTGAAGAACGAGCAGCAAGAATCGACTTATGAGCTGAAAATAAATCCCCATTAACATCAAAAGTAACATCTGAACCTATCCCACTTTCCATTAAACTTTGTAAATGAAGAGTAATTTCATTTGGTGGTAATGTAATCTCTTTACGATTCCTCTTAATAGTCTTCTGTGACAGAATAACACTAATTGTACAACGAATATGGAGACAATCATCTTTCAAGAAGTTTGAAGCTTCAAATTCATCTCGTTTCATGAATTTAGCCCATCCCCTATGACCAATTTTAACATTCTCAGTCAAATATGCAGCAACAGAAGCATAAAAGCTTGTAAAACTGATCAATAATGAAATTCACAGCACCCCATAAGAAAAAAAGACTCACCAAGTCAAGTAAATAGCTTGAAATTTGTTTGCTCTCTGTGAATCGAAAAGCATGTGTTTCTTCTCTCCGTATTGATCTAAAAGAAACAATTTAAAAGTTGCTCTTGTATCTGATCCCCCAGAGACTAATGTTAAAAAAACTGAGATGTAATCAGCAACATCATTATTTTCCCCATCTGGGTATACAAAAATCTGCCACCAGCAACCACCGACTTCAAACTTATCAGAAGAAATGTATTTCCCAACCCCAATTCCTTTGGCCGTTGAATAATTCATTATCGTAAAATTGTGAGATCCTTCGCACAACTCCGATGACCATGCCGAATACGTCTCCGGCTGCAACCTCGGCCGGTGGTTCGCAACCGACGAAGCCCAATCCATCTTCACCGGCACAGAAGACGCCGTGATGGGGTTTCCCAGTAAATGTACAAATGTAGAGCTTTTCAACTTCTGACTTCCGTCGGTAGCTCTGCATAACAAGCAAAAATGTCTGAGTTGGAGATAGGGGTGAGCACCGGTATCGCCCAACCGCTTACGGGCACGGTAGAACTTATCAACCCGTACTTATTGGCCTGACAGGTTACTAAACTTTTTAAACATATCAACCGATTGACTCGATAGGTTGAAGGTANAAATGTAGAAATATCATTAGTTTCCAAACCATACTGCAAATGCATTGAGTTTGTTTGATATAGTGGTGATATAGTGCATTAATCAACAAGATGTAGTGATATAAACTGTAATAAATTGAACGTAATTTAATCTTTATAAATCACATTATAATGATAGCGGGTGAACACACTTCTTGATTTTCCTTTTTTTGGAAAAATCACATTTTTTAAAATGTATGGTGAATCAAACAAACACATTATATCTCTCTTTTGTAACAAAAAACATAGTGCAGAAACTCTATTGTCATTGATGGATCACTTTCTTTAATCTCCTTGAAATCACTTGTTTGTATCACATCTGCTTATAAAAGTCATTAGTAACGATAGAAAAGTGATGAATTTAAAGAGCTAGATCGAAAATACGATGAGTGGAGCATGTGTTTTCGATCTATCTCTATAATTTCAACAAAAAGGGAACTCTCCTTACCTTGAGGAGTTTTAAGTGAAGCAACAAACTCAATACAACACGATTTCAACGTAGAGCAATCGTGCCGATCCGCTAGTACCCATATCGAAGTAGCAGTATCTATAGAAATATTCGTACTAAGATACGAAGCACAAATCATCTTTAGTCTACCTAAATCATATTGATCTGCAGCAGCAAGTAGATGTTGAAACAATGAGTTCAAATTCATCGGTTTGAACTCATTCAGCTCCGGTAAGTCGTCGCAGTAGATGAAACGAAGCAGAATCTGTGACAATGAGAAGAAACATTTATAAAAAAACCATATAACGAGAAGAATGCATAAAAAAAACACCTTAAAAACAGGGGATTCCATTCCTAGAATTTTTATAGGATAAACACCTTCATCTTTCATTGATCCGAAAAAAAGGGCTTTGAAAACTGAAGAACGAGCAGCAAGAATCGACTTATGAGCTGAAAATAAATCCCCATTAACATCAAAAGTAACTTCTGAACCTATCCCACTTTCCATTAAACTTTGTAAATGAATAGTAATTTCATTTGGTGGTAATGTAATCTCTTTGTGATTCATCTTAAGAGTCTTCTGTGACAGAATAACACTAATTGTACAACGAATATGGAGACAATCATCTTTCAAGAAGTTTGAAGCTTCAAATTCATCTCGTTTCATGAATTTAGCCCATCCCCTATGACCAATTTTAACATTCTCAGTCAAATATGCAGCAACAGAAGCATAAAAGCTTGTAAAACTCATCAATAATGAAATTCACAGCACCCCATAAGAAAAAAAGACTCACCAAGTCAAGTAAATAGCTTGAAATTTGTTTGCTCTCTGTGAATCGAAAAGCATGTGTTTCTTCTCTCCGTATTGATCTAAAAGAAACAATTTAAAAGTTGCTCTTGTATCTGATCCCCCAGAGACTAATGTTAAAAAAACTGAGATGTAATCAGCAACATCATTATTTTCCCCATCTGGGTATACAAAAATCTGCCACCAGCAACCACCGACTTCAAACTTATCAGAAGAAATGTATTTCCCAACCCCAATTCCTTTGGCCGTTGAATAATTCATTATCGTAAAATTGTGAGATCCTTCGCACAACTCCGATGACCATGCCGAATACGTCTCCGGCTGCAACCTCGGCCGGTGGTTCGCAACCGACGAAGCCCAATCCATCTTCACCGGCACAGAAGACGCCGTGATGGGGTTTCCCAGTAAATGTACAAATGTAGAGCTTTTCAACTTCTGACTTCCGTCGGTAGCTCTGCATAACAAGCAAAAATGTCTGAGTTGGAGATAGGGGTGAGCACCGGTATCGCCCAACCGCTTACGGGCACGGTAGAACTTATCAACCCGTACTTATTGGCCTGACAGGTTACTAAACTTTTTAAACATATCAACCGATTGACTCGATAGGTTGAAGGTATAATCCAACCCGATTTTATACACAACATTTTATAATAAAATTAAAATATAATTAATCTTTCAAAAACATTAAAAAAAATAATATTCAATAAAAAATATATCAAATACAATAAAAATCTAATATTGGAATGATAGTAAAACGATTATAAAAAATTGTAATTGTTTATCTCCCGACAAACGTTCTTGTTGCATGTTGTAAACTCGACTAACCTGTGAATATATTAAAAAGTATAAATAAGATATTGTATTAATACAAATATGAAACTTATATTTAGTAGAGATATACCTCGAATGCTCAAAATTCATTTTCATCTTCATATTCCTCTTCCGAATTTGAAGAATCATTATATTTTTTCTTTGTCTTCTGTTTCTTTATTGCATCAATCCAATTCTTCACACATATACAAGCCTCTAAAGTATTAGGAACTAACTTTGATCGATATTTTGTTAATGTCCTTCCACTTGCACTAAAGACGCTTTCCGATGGCACATTAGAAACTGTAGTAGTAAGAATATCTTTGGTTATCTTAGTCAAGATGTGATAATTGATGGAATTATTCTTCCATCAAGTTAGTATATCAAAAGAATCATCATCATGACCTTCAACAATTGGTGTATTATTGTACAAAAGATATTCTCCATAAGATGAAGATGAATATGAAGAAGAACTATTTTTGCTTCGAACTAAAATAATAGGATTTATAGCAAATAAACTAACTTATGAAAAAAACAAAGGCATAGAATCATTAGTTTGAGCAACCGAAATCAATGTCATATAATTCATACATCGTTTTAATGATTAAAATTGTTTCGCTCTCTATTTCAAAAATATTAATTGCATACTCATAGTGTTCCTTAAAACAACTACCATACAAATCAAACATTGTTTTCAAACTATTTTCCTTTATTCTAGAATCCAAAATTGATGCAACAAGACACAATCTAGGAATATTGTGAAAATACTTTAAAAATTTCTTTTGCATAACCTCAATGATTTCATTAAAAAGAGGAACACATTCAAAGTTGTTGAAAATATAAAAAATACATAGTAATGATGGAACAACTAAATGAGTAGTTGGAAACAAAGAACCACTAAACAATTTAGTCGACGAATAAAATACACCTAACAAAGAAATCAATGAAGAAAGAATATGAAAAGTATAATCATCAACAATACCATTTATTCTGGAAAGATATTCCTAAAATTGAATTAAAGGAGATTTATATTCAATTAGCATAGTTTTTCATATCATAAGTAGAGTTCCACCTTGTTTTGTAATCAAGTTTTAATCGTTGAAATGACATATTATTTGCAATACACAAATATTTTAGTTCCTCTCGTCTAGCGTATGAATGCCTAACATGTAAAACAATTTCATGAAAAGGTTTGATAACATCTTCGGCAATAGTCAATCCATCTTGAACACATAAATTGAAAATATGACATACACACTTATTATGAAAAAAACATAATCTAAAATTGGATTTAAACTTTTTTTCAAAGAACTAATTGCATTATTATTAGATAAAGCATTATCCGCTGAAATTGAAAATATTCTAAAAAAAATACCATAATCACGACACACATTCATAATAATATTATGTATAGATGAACCAGAATGAGGATAACTCCAATATTTAAAAGTTAGAATCTTTTTTTCCAAATACCAATCATTATCAATCCATAAACATGTCACAACAATATAACTTTCATTATTTATACCTAACCAATCATCACATGTTAAAGAAAATTTACACTTTAAAGACTCAAATTTTGAAATTAAAAGTTTTTTGGATCTCTCAAACTCATCTAATGCAATTCTACGTGTTTTTTTCTAGAAATTCCTTTATATGCTGGTTGAGCTAAAGTACAAATTAATTCATTAAACCTTTCATCTTCAACCGTAGATAATGGAAACAATCTTGAAATAAGTCAAAGAACAAAAACATGCTGAAATTTTTCTAAATTAAAAATAAAGTTTCCATAAAGTAATCCTTCGATTATATTAAGTTGATTTTGTCTAGAATTACATAGCATACCCTTGTGTTTTTTTTCCATATGTCTTTTCATATTACCCGTACCCTATGTTTTTCCTTTATCTTTATGAAACTTATATGTTTCTCCACAATGAATGCATCGAATAATATTCGGTGTTGGGTTATTTAATTCAAAATGATCTCACATTGCTGAACGTTTATTTGAAGATATAGATGAATTTGATCATATATTTTCAGAAATATCATCTAAATTAATTGGTTATTTTTCAAAATTTTCAGCATTCATATAAGACTTATATTTTCTAACAAAGAGTTATTTTTTCCATTTTCTAATAAAAATGTAAGTAAAATGAAACAAAAAATGAAAAGTACCTCAATATTTTTGAAAAAAAAATTTAGCTTTGCTTTCAGATTTATAAACAAAGAAAACTCTATAAACTATTTAACATACCACGAAACATATAAAAAATGAAAAAAAACTCTAAATTTCAAATAAAGAAATTCGAATTGAAACAAATAAATCACTAAATTAAGATTAAGTGTACCAAATATCACCCGATTTACATGTAGATAAGAACCCCAATACGGCTAGCAAAAGAACTTCTTCAAACTTGGTGTATCACTGTTGGCTGGTGCTGCTAAGTGAAAATTTTATAAAATATAACCTAAAATCAATTAAAACCTAATTATATATATAATGGGGTAAACCTACACATCAGCTCTCAATTCCAAAAGCCCAAAATCCAAAAATCAAAAAATTCAAAAACTGGCCGACTGTAACCAACTGACCTGTACGGGTCATATTGGCTCAACCCGTAATTCTAATCTCAACAGGTTGACCCACAAGTCAACTCGTTCCTACGGATTGGGCCGGTCCATACCCACCTCTATTTGGAGATGAATTTAAATAAAATATATCACTTTAAAAATACTTTTTTTTCTAAAATTAAACTCATCTGCTTTTTTAATTACGAAAATATAACTAATATTTAATGACATTGGATAATTTTCATTTTTTGCAACTAAAATAAATGGATAATATTTAGTCATTCTATTCAAAAATACAATTTATATCATTTAAATTTGATACATTATTAATTTTAGTTTAAAATTGCAAAAATACCCTAAACTTAAATAATTATAATAATTTGCAATTTAATCATTTATAAACCAATTTTGAAATTATGAAAAAAAAGGACTCTACTAATAAAAGGCGGCATACCGATTTATATAAAAACAATAGTTAATACATAAATATGTTTCATTGCAATAACTAAAATTGCAAGACTTATTTGAATTTATTTGCTAGATTGACTAAAATTGATTTTTTTAGCGATTAAAAATGAAAATTTTCTTTTAAAGATTAATGTTTTTGTTTTATTTACTAAAATTGGGATGTAAATTGTAATATGATCTTTAGTATATATTTTCATAAATTAATACACATGGTATTAAAGATTACATACAACCAAAAAAATCTGCAATCCGCATGATCTTTTTCTTTCATCTGTTTAAAGTCACCCATTTGCACACATCTCGAATCATGTCAAATCCAAGTAAGAAAATAACACACAAAAATCATATACAATCATACATTATTCTTTTGGGATATAATCATGCTTTATAAAATAAATATTTTACATTTATATATATATATATTATCATAATTATAATAAAATAATTGTACAAACACTTGATAATTCCATTTATGATTTAATCAATTACCATTTAATCATACCTAATTTCATCTTACATTTTTTAATAGTTGATCCAAAAAAACATAATTCTTACATAATATTCTCTTATAAAATCGCAAATCAAAACAAGTCAAATCTAATGAAGTATAAAAACTTTAAACCCTAAACTCTAATAATAAGTTTTTACTATACTAATCTATAATGATATTCACTCACAAGTTATATCTCTCTTTTGCAAGAGATTACACTCTCCATAAAATATGCAATCCCCGTAGGATCACTTTCTTTCATCTGTTTAAAATCACCGATTTGCACCACATCTCCAATCATGTCAAATCCAAGTAAGAAAATAATACAAAAAATCATATGCAATCATACATCATTCTTTTGAGATATAATCATCATTTATAAAATAATTATTTTACATTTATATATATAAATATTATCAGAATTATAATAAAATAATTGTACAAACACTTGATAATTACTTTTATGATTTATTCAATTACCATTTAATCATAACTCATTTCATCTTACCTTTTTTAATAGTTGATCCAAAGCAACTTAAATCTAACATAATATTCGCTTATAAAATCGCAAATCAAAACAAGTCAAATCTAATGAAGTATTTAAAGTGTAAACCATAAACTCTAATAAGAAGTATTTTACTATACTCATTCATAATGATAATCACTCACAACTCACAAGCCACCTCTTTCTTTTGCAAGAGATTACACTCTCTATAAAATCTGTAATTCCCGTTGGATCACTTTATTTCTGGGCTGCATGGACACCGCAACTTTTTTTTCATTTTCAACATTTTGCATACTAATGGATATGGTACGCATGTCATTTGCTGCAATATGTATTAATATTTAATTTATTATTTTAAAAATTTTAATTATTTATCAATTTATCTCCCTTCATTTAACATACTTCACACAATTCACACCCAATTCTTCTGCATAATTTTTTCTTTTTGCGTCGCTGTTGTCTTAGGTTTTGCCTTCATAAATTTCTTATTTTTTGTATGATTTAATTTGTGATTTTTTATATGGGTGTAGTGTTGTCACGATTGACGAGCATTTCTTACTTTCGATATGGAACAATTCTACCAATTTAACCATTTTAACAACTTGATTTCATATTTTCACTCGTTTACATTATAGTTGTTTCAATATTAATGTGTTATTTTTATTTTTTGAAGACATGTGTGTTCTTTATATGAATGTGTTATTTTCATTTTCATCAATTTATATAGATGGATGTTGAAGCTTCATCCTCTATCAGTAACGAAAGTATTGATAAATGGCTATTATGGAAATATGTTACTAAAATTGAGAAGCATGGTGAAACGAGTGGAAATAGTAAATGGAGTTGCAAATTTTGCAATTGTCAATACCGAAGAACTGGTCAAGCATCATCTTACTCACAGAGAAGAATCTTGGAAAAAAAAGATCAAAGATGTGGATCTCAACTGAAATTAAATTATTAATGAATTTATATAAAATAGATCAATACTGAAGAACTTACTCACGAGTAAAAGCACATTTACTCAAAATCACTGGTCAATGAGTAGCAACATATGTAGAGATTCCAACATCAGAGTTTGCCGTTTTAATGAAACTTGACCGTGAAGCTGCAAAAGGAAGATGTAAAAGTCAGAAAAATAAAGTTGCAAGTCAAGCATAATCTTACTCACATTTTACTTTTAATACTGATTCATTTGAATTATTATCTCAACCGTACAGAGAAGAGTCTTGGAAAAAAAGGTCAAGATGTGGATGTAAGCTGAAATCAAATGATTAATGAATTTAAATAAAATAGATCACTTTAAAAATACTTTTTTTCTAAAATTAAACTCATACGCTTTTTTTAATTACGAAAATATAACTAATATTTAATGACATTGGATAATTTTCATTTTTTGCAACTAGATCAAATTTTAGGGTGTGTTATGTACCAATTCTGAAATATAATTTATGTAGAAAGAAAAATAGAAACATAAATATAAATACAAATATAAATTATGAAGTGTTCTGTAATAATTTTAGAATGCATAAATAATGTATATAAATAAATGAGTGTTCTGTTGTATAAATAGAATGATAATTTATGTGTTAATAAAATTACATTTTTACCCTTAGATTTATTGAATAATGAATTATTGATCAAAACTTTATCTGATTGCCATAAAATATGATATTCAACAAGAATGAAAAAACATAAACAAAAGTGGTGCAGAATACACTCTTAGTCGTTTTATTCAAAAATACAAATTATATCATTTAAATTTGATACATTATTAATTTTAGTTCAAAATTGCAAAAATATCCTAAACTTAAATAATTATAGTAATTTGCAATTTAATCATTTATAAACCAATTTTGAAATTATGAAAAAAATTTGGACTCTACTAATAAAAGGCGGTATACCGATTTATATAAAAATAATGTTTAATACATAAATATGTTTTACAAATAACCGAAATTGCTCTGAGTTAAAACATTAATTTATAAATAGTTAAATTTAATTTCAACATAATTATTTAAGTTTAAAAATATTTTAATAATTTTAAACTAAAGTTATAATATATCAAATTTAAATCACTTAATTTGAATTTATTTGCTCCAATAACTAAAATTGATTTTGGAGGGATTAAAAATGAAAATATTCTCTTAAAGATTAATGTTTTTATTTAATTTACTAAAACTGGGGTGTAAATTGTAATATGACCTTTAGTATATATTTTCATAAATTAATACCCATGGTATTAAAGATTACATATAACCAAAAAATTCATATGCAACCATACATTATTCTTTGAGATATAATAATGATTTATAAAATAATTAATTTACATTTTTTATATATAAATATTATCAGAATTAAAATAAAATAATTTTACAAACACTTAATAATTCCATTTATGATTTAATCCATTACCATTTAATCATACCTCATTGCATCTTTCTTTTTTTAATAGTTGATCCAAAGAAACCTAATTCTTACATAATGGCAACGTTTGGAACATCGTTTGATAAATAACGGTGATATGATATGATTGTACTGTGCTGTGGGATAAACTGATCGTGATTTAAATAAACTGTTTTTGAAAGTGCAATGATCGTGATGTCATAAATGATTTTTTTGCCATTATTTTTAAATAATTGTGTATAACTTAAAAATTATATTTCATATTATTTTATAATAAATTCGTTATGTCAAAAATTACATTTTTAAATTGTTATATATATATTTTTATAGTTTGAACATATAATTCATAGAATATAAAAAGCTATTGATCAAAATTATTTAAAAAAGTATAAACTATAATTTACTAAATATAAAATTGACATTTGCTACGTTCTGGTGGTCATTGGATTAAACTAACTGTGAACTCACCTATGTTTTTTGCAATCGCACGAACACAGTTATTAATAATGTTTTGTTAAAATAGAATACAACTATGATGCGTTCACCGTACCGGACTGTGGACTGCTATTCCAAACAACATCAATATTTGCTTATAAAATCGCAAATCAAAACAAGTCAAATCTAATGAAATATAAAAACTGTAAACCCTAAACTCTAAAAGTTAAACTCTAATAAGAAGTTTTATTCTATAATCATCCATAATGACGATCACTCACAAGTCACATCTATCTTTTGCAAGAGATCACACTCTCCATAAAATCTGCAATCCCTGCAAGATCATTTTGTTTCATCCGTTTAAAATCACCCGTTTGCACCACATCTGCGATCATGTCAAATCCAAATAAGAAAATAACACAAAAGGAGCCCAAATAATGCAAAGTTTATCTAACCTTTAAGGTTTTGAAGTGAAGACACAAACTCAAGACAATATGATTTTAACTGCATACAATTGTGTCGTGCTGCGAGTGTCCAAACTGAAATAACCGTATCAATTGGCATATTTTCACTGAGATTGACAGCGCAAAGCAGTTTCAAACGATCTAAAGCATATTGATCAGCTACAGCAAGTAGATTATGATACATTGCTATTGGTGTTAAGTCTTCGAATTCATTCGTGTTTGGTAAATCATCGTAGTATATGAAATGAAGCAGAGCCTGTGAGGAGATTGACAAAACCAACAATTTAAGAAGGTACATGACAAGAATGAATGCATAAAAATTACCTTGAAAACAGGGGCTTCTATTCCTTGAATTTTTATGGGATTAATACCATCATCATTCAATGGTCCGAAAAACTGGGCATAAAACACATATGAACGAGCTGCTAGAATTGATTTATGAGCAGAAAATTGCTTCCCATCAATATCAAAATTCACATCTGCTCCAATCCCACTTTCCAACAAAGACTGAATATTAAATATGAACTCTGATGGCGGCAAAGTTATTGAATTGATGCTAAGTGTCTTTGGTGGTTGTCCTACCATAATTGTGCAACCAATATGGAGACAATCATTCTTCAAGAATTCGCAAAGTTTCAAGTCAGCTTGTTTCATGATTTTTTGCGATCCCCTGTAAACAAATTTAGCAAGCAAAATACAAGTTACTGTGGAAAACTTCAAAAATACATCAGGAAACGCGAAAAGTAAGTCACCTTGGTTCTGAAAAATTGACGGGAGAATTTTGGTTAAAGAGCTGCATCGTTTTCTCTCCAGTTTGATCTAAAAGAAACAACTTAAAAGTTGCTTTTGTAGACGAATTACCTCTGGCTAATTCAACGTACAAAGAAAAATAACCAGAAGACTCGGGAAATCGCCCATCGGGGTAGAACATTATCCACCACCAGCAACCACCAACGTGAAACGCACTAGACGATATGGAACTCCCAATCCCAATTCCTTTGGCCAATGAATAATTGACTATTTTGAAACGGTGCGATCCTTCACAAAACTCCGACACCCAAATCGAAGTTGAACACATTCTCACAGCGACGCGGTGGGGCAGAAAAATACACAATGCGGCAAACGGTTTACGATCTTGATTCTGAACTGGTTTTTGAAAACGTCTCGTACAATAAACCTACCAAAAAACCCTTGATTTTAGTCTAAATACAAATAGTAAAAATCAATCGATTAATTAGAATTTGGTCTATTAAATCACCAATTTTGACCAAAAACCTAATTTTGGTAGATGTTCCATCAAAAAAGGAAAAAAATCAAAATTTTAGCTCATTTATCATTAAATTAATGTAAAAATTAGAGTTTTAAATTTATTTTATTATTAAATAATATATTTATAATGTAAATATATATAATTTTCAGGCATAAACTCATCTACTTTTATTTTTATTTTATGTACATTAAAAAATCACTATTTGAATATTACTATTTTAATTGAGAACTCAAACCATTTGATTATGTCAATTTTACTTTTTAAAAATTTTGTATACTAATTAGTAATTATGTTGATGGGAATAATTTATAATTAATATCTATTATTATACTTTATTTGAAAAATGTGTAATTACTATTACTTTTTTTATTATTATCCGAATTATAAATATAATAAAGTATGTAATATTGTTTTAAGAAAAAACAAAAGCTTTTTCTTCTTGATCGGCGACACCTGAAAGAAGATGGAGGCAAGCGCTCTGCATCATCGGATGCTAATGTGCGCCGCTTTCCCTTCATCGGCAATTCCGTCATTCCTATGCCCTTCCACTTTTCAAGTTTCTGCATTTCGCAACGGTAAGTGGTGTTTCCCCTTCCTGTTCGTGTACTCAGATATGCAGAACGGAGTGAAGGTTTTAAAGCTGTTGCCTTTTCCATCTCCCATTTTCAGTGGTGTGTAGAGCAATGATAAGCGACAAAGACTACTTAAATGGACTACCGAAAGAATTCTACGACGATGTATGTTACCCACGTGCCCCTTATCTGTTTGATTAATTTCCTATATTGGTTTGGCTCCATTTTTCGTGCTCGAGTATCTTCTTATTTTATTATTGATGGTTTTTTTGATTGGGTGAAGTGGAAACATATAAGTTTTTGGGTTATTTAGGAATGGCAAGCAAGGCAGAGGGAGAAGACGAAAGAATTTAACAAAAGGGTGCAGGAGGATAAAGATGAAGAGGAAAGGAAAATTGAAGAGTACCGTGAAATTGGGCAACGACTGCAAAGTTTTCCAGAAGAAGATCTTAGAAAAGCCAAGAAGTTAGTTTCCAAGTTCATTAGATCAGCTGAAGAAGTTGAAGAGGCATGTAATCAACAAAGCATTGAATCTAAGTTTTGGATCTGGTTATTTCATTCTGTTGCTCCTATTGCATTCTTTCGATTGTTATTGCAATTTTACTGTTAAAATGCCTATGTTTTACCTGAACTAATATTGGAATGGTGAGCCACTGCAGAAAATAGAGGAAGCTGCTGATAAAGGTGAACTGAATGAACTAGTTCTTCTCGTCATATGGAACCGGCTAGATCTCGCACGACGTGATGTGAGTAAATTTTGATATGCATTTGATCACTGCTTGTTACAGCCCACAGTCTTATCTCTGATTTTAGTTCAGTTTTTTTTTTGGATTCAAATTTGATCTATGACTACGAATCCAGAATCTGTTGATAATGTTTAACCGGGCTAGTTCGTGGAACAAGCTCATAGTTTC
>RWGZ01000277.1:485558-517031 GCA_009725065.1 Utricularia reniformis | reverse complement strand
ATATTGGACAAATATAGACATATTAGGTCAAAGTTGTGGTCCAATTTTAGTTGGTCGAACGAGATTTTAACTTTTAGATCATAATCAAACCGATTTTTGGCTGACGTGATTCTATTTTGAGATGAGATCATTATTCGTAATGGATCGGATCGATGTTGGCACCGGTTGGACGGGACGGTTAGAACTGGTTTCAAAAACTATGATTAAAACAAAGTCGAAAATTCAACTTTTAGTGTTTTAGACATGATTCATTCCGAGCCAAATCGTATTTCACCAGGTCGGTGTAGAACAAGGGTAGGGTTTGGATTTGTAAAAAACTCAGCATATATATTTGAAATATAATCATTAGGATTATTAAGCATAAGCTATGTTGGGTTCAATTCCAATGATGTCAATGGAATATTTGTTAAGAAATATATTCAATTGAATTTAAATAGCAATATTTTTAAATCGATATCCAAATACCAAATATGTTAATTTAGATATAATACAGAATTTTTTAAATTATTCCCACTTCATATCATTCTTACATAGCAAAAAAATGTTCATCAAAGTTTATTTATATATTTTGATCAGAAACCAAACAAATTGGATCATTTTCAATTCTTATATAACTCATAAACCGAAATTTAGTAAATCCAATATAAAATGTTGCTCATAAATCATTCAATCTCCAAATTTTATAGAATATGAAATAATATTTTTAAATACGAAATGTTCGGATAATAACAACCTTAAAGACAATCATCTTTCAAAGAAACATAAGTTTTATGATTCCAAACAATCTTACTGTGTAATTTTTACCAAATCACTAGATTTCTCTGTGTTATAGCTAATAGCGAACTGCAAAAAAGCAAATGCAAATAATGGATCCCTTTCCTTTATCTCCTTGAAATCACTTGTTTCTACTACATCTGCATACAACACAACACAAGACAATATCAACTTCTCATTTCGACAAATAAACCCGAAACAACAAATTTTATGTTACCTTGAAGATTATTAAGAGAAGCAACAAACCGAATACAATACGATTTCAATGAAGAACAATTATGTTGCTCTGCTAATGCCCAAGTTGAAATAACAGTGTTTATAGAAATAGTTTTACTGAGATGAGTTGCACAAAGTTCTTTCAATCGAGTTAAATCATATCGATCTGCTGCAATAAGTAAATTCTCATACATTGAGGTTGGAGTTTGGCTTTCGATCTTGTCGATATCTGTTGGTAAGTCGTCATAATATATGAAGTGTAGCATAACCTGCGAGATTTTAGAGACAAAAAAAAGTTTTAAGAGACAAAATTAGGAGATAAAATGAGAACATAAGAAAACCACCTTGAATACAGGAGCTTCCATTTCTTGAATTATAATGGGATTAGCTTCATCTTTAAAGTTTCCAAAAAACTGGGATTTAAATACGGATGAACGAGCAGCGAGAATTATCTTATGTGCTGAAAATGGCTCCCCATTGACATGAAAATGTGCATCTGCTCCAATCCCACTTTCCAGTAAATTTTGAAAATGAAGATTGATATTTGACGGAGATAATGTAATTGAACTGAGATTCAGAGTTTTTTGTGACTTGATAACTCTAATTGTGCACTGAACACGAAGACAATCATCTTTCAAAAACTTTGAAGCCTCAAAATCATCTCTTTTCATGAATTTAGACCATCCCCTATGAGTTATGACCAATGTAAACGATTTCATTAATGCCATGAGAAATATCCATATTTGTTAGAGCAAATACATACTAGCTAAAATGCACATAATCCAAAACAAAGATAGAAAAATACACATAACTATACGAATAAAACTTATGCAAATCAATGGAAGAAACTCACCACCCATTTTTCATGGATTCAAATTTTTTAACCTGTTCTAAATTGTTAACCTTGTGCTTCTTCTCTCCACTTTGATCAAGAAGACACAAGCTAAAAGTTGCCCTTGCATTTGGTTGTCCTTTAACTAAGTTAACATACAGTGAAATATAATCGGCGGCATCATTATTGTCCCCATCAGGGTAGAAATCAATCCTCCAGCGGGAATTACCAACGTGAAACTCATTTGAAGATATGCACTTCCCAACCCCAAGTCCTTTAGTCAATGAATAATTCATTATCGTAAAAAGATGAGATCCCTTGATGCTCTCTGAAAAAGATATTGAACAAGTTTCACTTAACAGAGACATCTCCTTCTCCTTGTAATCTTCCATCCCTACAAACAAAACTGAGCTTCGCAATTGCAATTCCGATATGGATTTCGGAAATGCACATTCCAAATCCAAGCAACAACAAGTACTCTTGTATAGCACATTACATGATCAATCTCGGATTTTTCAAAATCCCCCTTTAATGCAAAATTGTAGGGTATATTACGGAGCCCAACCCAAAACCACAGTAAATAATAAATATAGGTTCCCCACAAACAATAATCATGAAATGACGATGATACATACTTACGGAATTTCTGGGAATTGCAACATTCTCCAGCTCTTCATCATTGAGGTGGCTCACGCTCCCAGTAACAGTAATGACTTAATTGAGTATCAAGAATTCTAAAAGCCCTTTTTTTCTTCCTTCGTAACTATTCATGTGTTGAAGCGTGCAATACATTAAAAGATTTAAAGATTCATAACATTAAATATAGCATAAACAACTTATAAATTAAAGTTAACATAATATTGATGAATAAATAATAATATATTTTAAAAATTGGAACCGAGTCGAAAATTCCAATTTTAGTCTTCAAGACGTGATTCATGTGAAGCCAAATCACGTTGCACCGAGTCGAAGCGAGTATGTGCTGCAAATATAGGGAATGTTTGGAACAACGTTTGAGAAATGACGGTGAAGTGAGATAATTACAACGTACTGTGAGGTGATCGTGATATAAGTGATCGTGATTTAAAAAAAATATTTTTGAAACAAGGGTGCAGCGATCGTGATATTATAAAATGATGTTTTTGTCATTATTTTTAAATAATTGTGTATAACTTAAAAATTGTATTTCATATTATTGTATGATAAATTTGTTACGTTAAAAACTACATTTTTAAATTGTTATATATATTTTATAGTTTGAACATATAATTGATAGAATATAGGAAATTATTGATCAAAAGTATTTAAAAAAATTACTCTATAATTTACCAATGGTAAAATTGACATTTGATATGTACGCTCTAATGTCCATTGGGTTAAATCAATTGTGAATTCACCGCTATTTTTTACGGTTGCACAAATGCAATTAATGATGTTTGGCTAAAATGGAATACAACTATGACACGTTCACTGCATCGGGCGGTGCACCGACTTTCCAAACAACACCATAAATAGTACTTAGATTTGTAAAGAATTATAATCAATATTTTTAAAAAGACTAAATTTATTTAAATATATGAAACTTTATTATGTAATTCTATTATACGCAATTTTAAATTTTGAATAGGAAAATATATGTGATTATATGAATATAGTAAAACAATATTTTATTTAAATATCTATTATTTCTAATATAAATAAAATTATATATATATATATTTATTTAAATACAAAATAGACATGCATCCAACAAGAGTCGGTATTCAGCTCGAGTTGTCTTATCTGGAGAAGAATTTGTCAAACATAAGTTGAGGTGAGCAAAGGACCCCGCACAGTTCGGGCTTGTTTTTGTCGGTCTTAGGGATTTATAAAAGATCGTCCAACAATCTTAATTTTATATTTAAGCTCTATTAGTCCGATCTTTAGGTTTTTATAAGGGAGGTCAATCTGTGATCAAAGACTAAGTTTTTTGATTCGTTTTGGTTATGTTTGATCCGGTCTTTAACCCAATATTTTTTATAGCAAAATATTAATAAAAAATAATGTTTTACTAAATATATAATTTATAAAAAAATAATTTAATTATCGTTTAAAAATCTATTGAATCATTATTTTTGTTTATATTATTAGTTTACTCAAGTATTTAGTATAAAAATTTATAATTAAAAAATATTCATTTCAATTATGTTTAAAAAAATCATAAAATTAAAAATATGAATTGTAATAATACTTATAAATAATTTATGTACAATTAGATTTGAATTGAAAATAATAAATATATGATATATAAATAAATTTAAAAATAGTAAATTTATTTTTACGAGATTTAACTTTGATCATGAACCCATAAATAAATGTTGTGTTAATGTTACCATGGAGATGTTTAGGCCAACCAAGAAACTTAATACAACATTCTTTTGACTTAGAGCAATGATGTCGATCCACTATAACCCAACTCGATCTAAAAATTCAATTTATATATTTTTAATGAGATGAGAGCAAAGAAAAGATGTTGGATTTTAAAATAAATAATTATTATTTTTCAAATAATAGTGATTTTTAATATTAGATCATTAAATTTTTATTTTGTTATTGTCATATGTCATGACAAAAAACAAATATTAGAAAGTTGAAACACAAATAAAGAGATAATTTACATGTGGAATCACGTGATTGGGTCATGTGATTAAATAATTTTCAGCAAATATATTTGAAATATAATTATTAATATTATTAAACATAAGCTTATGTTTAATATTATTAAACATGAGCTATGTTGGGTTTAGTTCCAATAATGTCAAGGGAATATTTGTTAAGAAATATATTCAATTGAATTTAAATAGCAATGTTTTTTAAATCATATCCAAATACCAAATATGTTAATATAATACATAATTTTTTAACTTATTCCCACTTTATATTATTCTTATATAACAAAAAAATGTTCATCAAAATTTAATCTTTTGTTCACAAACCAAAAACTGGAACATATTCAAATCTTTATAAAATTGATCAATGTTTTAAAAACCGGTACCGATTGATATACAGGACAAGCTCATTGAATCAGTATACCGGATATGTATCGGATCCGTCCGGAATATTAAAATAAATTATAAATATTCATATTTTAATTTTTTTAATATAAAATCTGACCAAAACCGCAAAAAATCTGATCCGACCCGCAAAAACTCGACCCGAAAAACTCATACCAGCCAAAATACAGGTCGAATCCGGTAATCCGAAATTTCCGGTATACCGAAAATTTAAAACACTGAAATGCATAGACCAAAATTTAGTATATCTGAAATTTAAAATATTGCTGATAAATCATTAGCTCTCCAAAATTTTCAAATATGAAAATGAAAGACATTAATATTTTCAAATATGAACTATTCGAATCATAACAACATTAAAGACAGACATCTTTCAAAGAAACATCAGTTTTATGATTCCAAACAATCTCCCTGTGAAATTTTTACCAAGTCACTAGATTTGTCTATTTATAGCTAATAGCAGACTGTAAAAAAACACATGCAAATAATGGATCCCTTTCCTTTATCTCCTTGAAATCACTTGTTTCTACTACATCTGCACAAAAAACAACACAATATCAACTTCCCTCGAAAAATTAACCCGAAACAACAAATTTTAGGTTACCTTGAAGATTATTAAGGGAAGCAACAAACTGAATACAATATGATTTCAATGAAGAACAATTATGTTGCTCTGCTAATGCCCAAGTTGAAGTAACATTATTTATAGAAATAGTTTTACTGAGATGAGTTGCACAAAGCACTTTCAATCGAGCTAAATCGTACCGATCTGCTGCAATAAGTAAATTCTCATACACCGAGGTTGGAGTTTGGCTTTCAATCTTGTCAATATCCGGTGGTAAATCGTCATAATATATAAAGTGTAGCATAACCTGCGAGATTTAAAGACAAAACAAGGGATTTAAGAGACAAAAGTAGGAGATAAAATGAGAACATAAGGAAACCACCTTGAATACAGCAACTTCCATTTCTTGAATTATAATGGGATTAGCTTCATCTTTAAAGTTTCCAAAAAACTGGGATTTAAAGACGGGTGAACGAGCACCGAGAATTATCTTATGTGCTGAAAATGATTCTCCATTCACATGAAAATGAACATCTGATCCCATACCACTTTCCAGTAAATTTTGAACATGAAGATTGATATCTGATGGATGTAATGTAATGGAACTCAGACTAAGTGTCTTTTCTGTCATAAAAACTCTAATTGTGCAGCGAACACGAAGACAATCATCTTTCAAAAACTTTGAAGCCTCAAAATCATCTCTTTTCATGAATTTAGGCCATCCCCTATGAGTTATGAACAATGTAAACGATTTCATTAACGCTATGGGATATATCCATAATTGTTGATCAAATACATACTAGCTAAAATGCACATAATCCAAAACAAAGATGCAAAAATGCACATAGCTATATGAATAAAACTTATGCAAAACAGTGGAAGAAACTCACTACCCAGTGTATTCAATTTTTTTAACTTGTTCCATATTGAGAACCATGTGATTCTTCTCTCCGCTTTGATCAAGAAGACACAAGCTATAAGTTGCCCTTGTATTCAATTCTCCTGAAACTAAGTGGACAAACAGTGAAATATATCCGACGGAATCTTCATTTTGCCCATCAGGGTAGAAAATAATCTTCCACCCGGAATTACCAACGTGGAACTCATTTGAAGATATGTAATTCCTAACCCCAAGTCCTTTAGTCAATGAATAATTCATTATCGTAAAAAGGTGAGATCCTTTGACGCTCTCTGAAAAAGATATTGAACAAGTTTCACTTAAAGGAGAACCCTCATCCTTGTTCTTGTAATCTTCCATCCCTTGAAAGTAGAAACAAGTTGGAGCTTTGCAATTTCAAGTCCGATATGAATTATGGAGATGATAATTCCAAATCAAAGCGACATTTAGCATTCTTGTATAGCAATAAATACAATCAATCTTAGATATCTCAAAATCCTTCATTATTGTAAAATTGAGGGGCATATTACGAAGCTCAACTCAAACACAGTAAACATGAGATGACGAAACTCAGCAATTTACATGTATACCAGCGAATTTCAAGATCCTCGAGCTTTGCATCTGTGTCTCGCTCCAAGTAACCGATGATATTTTAAAAGCCCTTCCTTCCCTTCTACGCAATGTTTTCAATTTTCCCCTCAAACTTTTGGAGGTATAGGTTTTAGTTGGATATTTAAATAAAATATGGATTTTGAGAGGGTACAATCACAATTAATTTGTTTATTTAGGAAAATATATATATCATTTGTATAATATTTTTCTTTTTAATTTTTTAATTAATAATAATATAAATTAAAAATAAATTTAAAAATTATATATTTTTCTATGTTAATAATTTATTTGATTATTTTTGTACAAATCCGATATAACAATAGACTAAACTCGTCCGATATATCGACAACTAATTATTTAGTCATTTTAACCTTTTTAAATGTTGCTTATAATGATCTTATTTTTTTCTTTTCAAATCGGTTTTTTAATATTAATTTCTTCAAGTTTCAGCTCAAATTATTTAAAATAGTTAATGAAGATTCTCCCAAAATTTAAAATTTATTTATTTAACCTTCAAAATTTTTAATCATTTAAAAATGATTCTAATTGAATAATATTGATTTTCATCCATTATTTAGTAAACCATTTAATAAAAATTATATATTGTTTTTGAATTTTTCAAAATTTAGATAAATAATTATTATAAAGTTGGTAGATATAAATATAATTTAAATTAGTTTTTAAAAAAAATATTAATTAATAATGGTTGATAGCCGTTTTAACCTAATGAAATTCTGATTTAATTAACATTTTTATATCTATACATAATTATTAGTTTTTACATAAATATACGAATCAATTTTTCAGAATTTACTATTCTCGAATCATGTTAAATAAAAAGGTAAAATTGAAAAAAATAAATAAATAATATAAAAAATCAATTATTTTTATTCGTAAATTAATTATTGTGTTAGAAATTTGCTAAGTTATACAATTTGCAACTACATGTATTTTCTTGATTTTATATTTTAGCAAACATTTAATCTTTTAAGTTTATATGATAAAATTTTATTATATCTTATTTTTATTAATTTATAAAAGAAACTATATAATTATTATAATAATAAAATTTTAAAAATCAATTGAGATTCTCTAAAAAAACTTGTGTAATATAAATCACGAATAATGTAATGTCACAAATCATGGTAAGATAACTAAATATCTCATTGATAGTTTTATGTACCAATGGAAGATCACACAAATATAACTAGAAAAAAGATTAACCACTAAACATCTCTAAACACAAAGATTGTAAAATTCTTAGGAGGCAACATGTAAAAATTTGAATAAATCACTTATAATAATACATTATCTCTCTTATAAACAAATCCAAATTAGATCAGTTCTTATAACTCTTTATAAGTCTACTTGGAAACAAACAACAGACTCCAAAAATTCTAAGGCACTTGAAGGATAACTTTCTTTGATAATCTTGTAATCACTTGTCTGCATCACAGCTACGCAAAATATAAATTGCAGTTAACTCCAAAACATGCTTTCAAACACAAAGATGTATTAACTTTACCTTGAAGAAGTTTAGGTGAAGCAAGAAACTCAATACAACATTCTTTTAACTCAGAGCAACAATGTCGATCAGCTAAAACCCAAGTCGAAGTAACATTATCGATGCATATAATTTTACTGAGATGAGTAGCACAAACGAGTTTCAATCGATCTAAATCATAACGATCTGCTGCACTGAGTAAATGTTGGTACATTGTTGTTGGATTCATGTCTTCGAGCTCATTCAAATCCGGTAACTCATCGCAGTATATAAAGTGCAACAGAGCCTGTGAAAATTTGTAGATTCAAAAGATACCATCAAAAGAGAATATATCAGCAAACTGACCTTAAAGACAGGTGTTTCGATTTCTTCAATTTTGATGAGATTAGTAACAGATTCTTCATATTTGAGGTGTCCGAAAAACTGGGCTTTGAAAACAGATGAACGAACTGCTAGAACTGAACTATGAGCTGAAAAAAGTTCACCATTTACATCAAATTTCACATCTGATCCAATCCCAGTTTCCATTAATTGTTTGAAATGAAGCTTTATATCTGATGGAGGTAATGTAATTGAACTCATCTTCACAGTCTTTTGTGACTTAACAACACTAATTGTACAACGAATACGAACACAATCATCTTTCAAAAAGTTGGAAATTTCCAGATTATCCCGTTCAAAAAAATTCTTCCATCCCCTAAAACAAATATAGACATATCATATGATAAACTTGACAATAAGGAAATTCTTCATAACCAAAACATACCAGCGATAGTTTTTATGTAGAAATATGACTTTTTTGTCTGAAAGTTCGTAATTCTTGTCGCCAGTTTGATCTAGAATAACAAATTTCAAACTTGCTCTTGTATTTGATTCCCCATCAACAAATTCAATGAATAACGAACAATTTCCATCTGCAGACGCACATTCACCGTCAGGGTAAAACAAAATCTGCCAAGAGCAATCGCCGACGACAAAAATATCAGAAGTTATGCTTTTTCCAACCCCAATTCCTACGGCTGAGGAATAATTCATTATGGTAAAGTTGTGGCATCCTGCGCAATTTTCTGATACCCATACAGAAGATGTTTCATTTGGTTGATCTTCCATCCTAAAGAATCAGAATGCAGTGCATTGAAGCTGATACTTGACTAGGGTTTCAAGGAATTCCAACAGTCTTAGTTTATATATTAAGCAAATAAGAAAAGATATATTAGAAACTAATTGTTTGGAGATTTTGGGTAGAGACAATATTTATTTTTTATAAGTTAAATTTTCTTATAAAATAAATTGATAAATATTTATATTTTTAAATTAGGAGTTTGAGATTTTACATAAATTCTAATAATTATTTAACTATAATGAAGGTTAGAAAGTTCAAATTAACAAAGTTAATTATTTTAAATTGATTAAATAGATTAAAAATTGATTAAATCTAACAAATAATTAAATGAAGAGATTAGTTTGGGAAATAGAAAAAAATATGATAGTTTGATAATTAATGTTTTAAAAAGAGAGATTTGAGACTCCAATTCTAAGAGGAAAATTTCATGAGTAAGCATTTTTTAATACAATGTATTAAAATACTAAGCATTTAATTCCAATTCATGAAATATTATTATCATTGGAGTTTTCAAGACTAGGCATTTTTTTAAACTAATTATATTTTATTATTCTAATAATGCATTCAGTTATTATGTAATTATTNCAAAGGCACTTGAAGGATAACTTTCTTTGATAATCTTGTAATCACTTGTCTGCATCACAGCTACGCAAAATATAAATTGCAGTTAACTCCAAAACATGCTTTCAAACACAAAGATGTTGTATTAACTTTACCTTGGAGAAGTTTAGCTGAAGCAATAAACTCAATACAACATTTTTTTAACTCAGAGCAAAAATGTCGATCAGCTAAAACCCAAGTTGAAGTAACATTATCGATGCATATAATTTTACTGAGATGAGTAGCACAAACGAGTTTCAATCGATCTAAATCATATCGATCTGCTGCACTGAGTAAATGTTGGTACATCGTTGTTGGATTCATGGCATCGAGCTCATTCAAATCCGGTAACTCATCGCAGTATATAAAATGCAATAGAGCCTGTGAGATTTGTAGATTCAGAGTATAACATATAAAGAGAATGTATAATAAGCAAACTGACCTTAAAAACATGTGTTTCGATTTCTTCAATTTTGATGAGAATAGTAACAGAATCTTCATATTTGAGGTGTCCGAAAAACTGGGCTTTGAAAACAGATGAACGAGCTGCTAGAACTGATCTATGAGCTGAAAATATTTCACCATTTACGTCAAATTTCACATCTGATCCAATCCCAGTTTCCATTAATTGTTTGAAATGAAGCTTTATATCTGATGGAGGTAATGTAATTGAACTCATCTTCACAGTCTTTTGTGACTTAACAACACTAATTGTACAACGAATACGAACACAATCATCTTTCAAAAAGTTGGAAATTTCCAGATTATCCCGTTCAAAAAAATTCTTCCATCCCCTAAAACAAATATAGACTTATCATATGATAAACTTGACAATAAGGAAATTCTTCATAACCAAAACATACCAGCGATAGTTTTTATGTAGAAATATGACTTTTTTGTCTGAAAGTTCGTAATTCTTGTCGCCAGTTTGATCTAGAATAACAAATTTCAAACTTGCTCTTGTATTTGATTCCCCATCAGCAAATTCAATGAATAACGAACAATTTCCATCTGCAGACGCACATTCACCGTCAGGGTAAAACAAAATCTGCCAAGAGCAATCGCCGACGACAAAAATATCAGAAGTTATGCTTTTTCCAACCCCAATTCCTACGGCTGAGGAATAATTCATTATGGTAAAGTTGTGGCATCCTGCGCAATTTTCTGATACCCATACAGAAGATGTTTCACTTGGTTGATCTTCCATCCTAAAGAATCAGAATGCAGGGCATTGAAGCTGATACTTGACTAGGGTTTCAAGGAATTCCAACAGTCTTAGTTTATATATTAAGCAATTAAGAAAAGATATATTAGAAACTAATTGTTTGTATGGAGATTTTGGTTAGGGACAATATTTATTTTTTATAAGTTAAATTTTTTTATAAAATAAATTGATAAATATTTATATTTTTAAATTTGGAATTTGAGATTTTACATAAATTCTAATAATTATTTAACTATAATGAATGTTAGAAACTTCAAATTAACAAAGTTAATTATTTTAAATTGATTAAATAGATTAAAAATTGATTAAATATAACAAATAATTAAACGAAGAGATTAGTTTGGGAAATAGAAAAAAATATGATAGTTTGATAATTAATGTTTTAAAAAGAGAGATTTGAGACTCCAATTCTAAGAGGAAAATTTCATGAGTAAGCATTTTTTAATACAATGTATTAAAATACTAAGCATTTAATTCCAATTCATGAAATATTATTATCATTGGAGTTTTCAAGACTAGGCATTTTTTTAAACTAATTATATTTTATTATTCTAATAATGCATTCATTTATTATGTAATTATTTAATTCAAAAATAAATAAATATTTCATGAATTGAAATGCAATTTATCAATTCTTTATTTTTATTATAAATTCTAAACATTAAACTTTAAAACTGAAAAATATAATATATTTAGGTTTTACCATGAGTCGGGTTCGTGTAGAATAACCGAACTGAATTGAATTAGGTGTTTAAAGTTTTAATTCGCCTAAAAAATACAAGTTTTGGTTTGAATTTGAAAACTAAAAAAAATTCTGATTTGATGTTCGATCCGGATTAAAATAGTTTGAATATAGTTAAAATTAAGTATAAATCATATTATATATCATATATAATAATATAATTAGTTTTGTAATTATTTAATAAAATTGTTTAATAATATTAATAATGTTTAGGTGGTAATGAGGAATTGCTGAGAGTTTTTTACCCAATTAACTTATTTAAAATATTTTTTTTATCTAACTAACCTATTTATTATTCTTTTAACAAAATTAACACATTTTTACTTGTTTAGGAGGTTGTAAGTTTCAAATATTACAAAATAATTTTAATTTAATTTGTGTGAAATTTATGTAATTTTTAGATTTTAGATTTATAGATGGTTTAGTGTTTTGGGTTTTTGAGTTATGATTTGAGATTTAGAGTTTATGGTTTATAGTTTTAGTGTTTAGGGTCGGGGATTTAGGGTTTATGATTTAAAATTTAGGATTTAAGATTTGACGTTTATAGTTTCAGGTTTAGGGTTTGAGATTTATGGTTTGGGGTTTAGAGTTTCAAATTTAGGGTTGGAAGAGTTTAGGGTTTATGAGTTACGATTTAGGTTTAGAGTTTTGGGTTTATAGTTTTAGGGTTGGAGATTTGAGGTTTATGGTTTAGGGTTTGAGATATAGGGTTTAGATTTATGATTTGGGATTTAGAGTTTCGCATTTAGGGTTGGTAAAGTTTAGTATTTGTGGTTTAGAGTTTAGGAGTTAGAGTTTATGTCGTAGGGTTAGAGTTTAAGATTTATAGTTTAGAGTTTCGGATTGGGACTTTATGGTTAAATTTGACGAATTAATTGTATATTTGTAAGAAATCACCAATTAAAAACCTGGAATTATAGGTCTGTATGTAAATTTTAGTAAAAGAAGAATAGGATAGTTTGATAAAAAATATTTTAAGTGGATTAGTACGGTAAAACATCCCAATTGGGAAGGTTTTTTTGTAGTTTCCCGATCATTGCCGTTTGAACTTGCGTAGGGGGAGATTTCTTATTCCTTTTGAATTCTGCTCCTATTAGTGTCGGCGGTTGTTCGCCGGAAATATTCCACTAAGAAAATGCCAATTGAAATGCCTAAAGAGCTTCCCTTTTCGGTGGATACGTGGACGATTTCATCCTCAGAGAAGCGCCACCATTTCCTTACACATGCTCACATGGACCATTTACAAGGAATTACCACCCGCGCGTCTCGCCCAATTTACTCCACTTCGGTTACTAGAACCCTTCTCCTACAGTTCTTCCCACATCTCGATGATTCCATTTTTGTTCGTATAGAAATTGGGGAAACGTTGATTGTTCAAGATTGTGCGGGAGATTTCAGGGTCACAGCTTTTGATGCTAACCACTGCCCTGGAGCTGTAATGTTTCTGTTTGATGGTAAATTTGGTAACATTTTACATACTGGAGATTGTAGATTAACACCAGATTGTCTACAAAGTTTGACTTTGAAATACATTGGAAAGAAGGGGATACCTCCAAAATGTCAACTTGATTGCATTTTTTTGGATTGTACATTTGGTCAATTTCGTTTTGATATGCCTAGTCGAAGAATGTCAATTCAGCAAGTTATAAATTGTATATGGGAACATCCAGATGCTCGTGTAGTGTATTTAGCTTGTGATCTTTTAGGTCAAGAAGAGATTCTTGTTGAGGTTTCAAAGGCATTTGGTGAGAATATTTATGTGGATAAGTTTAAGTATCCGAAATGCTTCAAAAATCTTCAGTTTTTAGCATCTGATATCATATCTCATGATACTTCATCACGTTTTCAGCTACTTGGATTCTCGAACTTATATGAAATAGCTAAAGAGAAAGTAAATGAAGCTGTTACCAATCTTCAGCCTGAGCCTCTTATTATACGCCCTTCTTCGCAGTGGTACTGTTGGGATGAAGGGATTTCGGATATGATAAAACTACGAAAANGAAATTGGGGAAACGTTGATTGTTCAAGATTGTGCGGGAGATTTCAGGGTCACAGCTTTTGATGCTAATCACTGCCCTGGAGCTGTAATGTTTCTGTTTGAAGGTAAATTTGGTAACATTTTACATACTGGAGATTGTAGATTAACACCAGATTGTCTGCAAATTTTGCCTTTGAAATACATTGGAAAAAAGGGAATACCTCCAAAATGTCAACTTGATTGCATTTTTTTGGATTGTACATTTGGTCAATTTCGTTTTGATATGCCTAGTCGAAGAATGTCAATTCAGCAAGTTATAAATTGTATATGGGAACATCCAGATGCTCGTGTAGTGTATTTAGCTTGTGATCTTTTAGGTCAAGAAGAGATTCTTGTTGAGGTTTCAAAGGCATTTGGTGAGAATATTTATGTGGATAAGTTTAAGTATCCGAAATGCTTCAAAAATCTTCAGTTTTTAGCATCTGATATCATATCTCATGATACTTCATCACGTTTTCAGCTACTTGGATTCTCGAACTTATATGAAATAGCTAAAGAGAAAGTAAATGAAGCTGTTACCAATCTTCAGCCTGAGCCTCTTATTATACGCCCTTCTTCGCAGTGGTACTGTTGGGATGAAGGGATTTCGGATATGATAAAACTACGAAAAGAGCGAATCGATCAAGCTGTTAAAGATGCTTATGGTGTTTGGCATGTATGTTATTCTATTCACTCAAGCAGAGATGAATTGGAATGGGCTTTAGAACTTCTTGCTCCTAAGTGGGTAGTTTCAACGACACCTCCGTTCCGAGCTATGGACCTCGATTACATGAAGAAGCATTGTTTGAATAATCCACAAGCTATGAATGACTGCATCTTGAAGCTTCTTGGCATTAAAGAAGCAGTAACATCTTCAGGTTCAGATGAATGTTGTGAGATTTTACGGTGTTCGAGGGACATTTACGAGGACTGTACAGAAACGGAGCCTGAGCATGTTATAATATCAACTCATAGTCGAAAACGATTGAGTTTATCTCCTCCGGAGAGAAGATCAATGCTCACTTTGTTTGGCAAAGCAAGGGTTGAAGATGAACATACGAAAAAATATGATTTGGTATCGGAAAATGACGATGTAAACGAGAAAATGCCCGAGTTTACAGATGTTATTGAAACGAGATATGACACTAATTCGTCGATTAGTTTTTTGAACATTTACGGTGAAAACATGAGGAAGTTTTACCGGTCTATGAATGTTCCGGTACCACAGAGACTCCCCTCCCTGGTGAAACTGATGAATGGAATCAAATCTAGGAAGGGGAAATAAAGGTAAGAGTTTAAAACTAATACTGTATAGAATTTGATGAGTGATTTGTAGCATTTGTATACTGATTCTCTGTGCCCCATTGGCAACAGTGTGTTGTACTGTGATGAGTGCCTAATATTCTTCTCTGGTGCCATTTAATTTGTTCTGTGTTTTTTGCTTCTTTTAGCTTTTGAATATTGATAGGAGAAAGAGATAGCCTAAAGTTCTTGAACCAAAATGATTTATAATGTGAGGGATGTACATAATGGGTTAGTTTAGAACTCAAATTAAAGTGGCGGTGTAATATGATATCAAGATTGTGATTTTTTAATGGTTACAAAATACAAGGTTAATTGCGATATGATAATCGTTAAAAAAACACGATTTCATTATATATGATTTTATTAATTATAATTTGATTTCATCACATGGTGATTTTAGAAAAGATTAATTTACTATTACTTTTATTAATTATAATATAATTATATTTATTATTTTTTATATATAAATGTATATTAATATTTTTATATAAATCACGATTATAATAACACAATTTTACCAAATATATTAAAAAATTCATGATCATCATATCTTACCACACCTTACCATATCTCACCACATTTCATCATACCTTAATTTTAAAAGGTGAACCCAAAACAATTATGCAATTCTTCAAATCTCTTATCACCTATTAGGGTATTCATTGGATAAATAATAATATCATGCTTTTAAATTTCGCCGAAATTTCGGTATTTCGTTAAAATTTCGGTTGAAACCGTAATAAATTTCATTTTAGCCGTTATTTGGCAATCGGGTCATTTTTTGTCAAGTGAGTTTATTTTTGTTATTTTAGTATACAAAAATCCAATATTAGATACATTAATTTAAAAATTTGAAGGTTTTGAATGATAATATTGTAAATATTGAACTTGTTTTTATAAGTAGTATTTATTTTAAAAATAATCAATTTTAAGTTGAAATTATATTTCATTAGAAAGAAATTAATAATGAATATGATTAATATATTAAAAAATTAATTTAACTCATAAATTTTAAATTAAATAATGGGATCTAACATTCACCAGAATTTGGTTTTCCCACTCCAATCCAAAATTGGAAATGTATCAGAATTAAAAGATTGATCATTCTTATCTACAATGTGGCAATTGTTCAATTTTACTTCTTCTAATTGGGTTGGGCCCATCACAGCTAAGCCCACTTCATATTTTATTTAATGGTAAAAAGAATATTATTATTTTTTATTATTAAAGAACCACTCCGGCCCCAAGGTCAATGTGGACCCTGTTTGTCATAGTTTCTTTGACAAAAAAGACAAGGGCGTCAACTTTTTGTCTTAACATCTAATTTTTCATTATTTTTATTTAACTCCCAATTCAAGCTTTTGTATTGTATGGTGTAAAATAAAAACATATTATATTTATTTAAAGCAATGAATTTACAATTTGTTAAATAGATCCATTAAAGATTTTGTTTANATTCTTAAAGTTTAAAAATTACGAATTAAGCACCCGAATTTTGGAAACCGTTTCTCGATAACCCTCCTACTCATTAAATTATATTCTTTAAATTTTACATTAGGCTCTTGTTAGGGTTAAACATAAATAATTTTGGAATTTCATAGTCAACAAGAATTACTAAACTTTGAGAAAATGATATTTATAATTTTTAAAATATGAAGGATTTTAACACACATAATATCAAATTTAAGTGTTATGTATGTAATTTACAAATTTTAAAAATGAGGAAAAGTGAAAAACATCACTCTTTAACAGAAAATTACAAGGTGTAAAATATTTTTGTTAATTTGAATAAATGAGAAATTAAGAATTAATCTATTGGGCCTTAGTATTAATAAGGGAGAGCTCAATCAGAGCCCAGTGGCTTCTCTAATGTGTACCGAAAAACCCTAGGTACCAAAATTGTTCATTCGGATTTGCGAATGCTGGCACGATGGAGATTATTGTCCCTCTTTCTCATATCAAATCGGGATGCTCATGCCCAAAATTGTATGCTTCAGTTCACCGCCGCGATTTCAAGCTTGAACGTAGTGTGGAAAAAGGATTTGAAACTCGATCAAGCAATAGAAAACGACAAGCAATGGAGGATGTGCGCTCGTGTCGTCAGAGAAGTTTTGAACGAGCCAGGTCAGGTAATTCCGATTCGTTACTTGGATAAACGCCGCGAACGGCTTCGGTTGAAAGTAAGAATCGAAACTTTTCTTAATAAACACCCCGGATTGTTTGATAAGTATAAGGATAGGATCAAACCTAAATCTGATTTTGTTACTTTCCTCCGGCCCAGCGAAAGGCTGAATAGGTTTTTGGATGAGGAGAAAGTGATTTATGCGGAAAATGAGCATTACATCGTGCAAAAATTATGTAAACTGTTGATGATGGCAAAAAACAGGGTTCTTAGTGCTGATAAGTTGGTCGAGGTAAAGAGGGAATTCGGGTTTCCCAACGATTTTATGGTGAATTTGGTTCCAAAGTATCCAGAATACTTTAGATTGGTTGGAGAGCCTGGAGAGGGAAAGTCATTCGTTGAGCTAGTTTCGTGGAACGAGGAATTTGCTAAGTCAGTTATTCAGAAAAGGGCTGAGGAAGAATCAATTTTGACAGGGATAAAGACACGGCCATCGTTTATATGGAAGCTTCCTTCAGGGTTTTTCCTCAAGAAAGAAATGAGAGAATGGATCAAGGATTGGCTTGAGTTACCCTACATTTCACCATATGAAGATGCTTCTCATTTAGAATCAGCTTCTCCAGAAATGGAAAAGAGAATGGTAGGGGTTTTACATGAGCTACTTTCTCTTTCAATTCACAAGAGAATTCCAGTCCCAACCTTGGGAAAATTCTCTGAAGATTATAAGTTTAGCAATGCATTTTCAAATGTGTTTACAAGACATTCAGGTATTTTCTATATGTCCCTCAAAGGTGGGATTCNAATAATAATATTTAAAATTTTGATTATACGAACAAAAATAAAAAGGATACAAAAGGACAACCCCAAATGATGGACCATTCACGTGAACTATTATAAATGACAATATATATCAATGTTTTAAATTTTCGGTATATCAAAAATTTCGGTCATACCACTTCGATCGATATTTTGATAAAATACTGGCCGGTACGAGTTTTTTGGGGGTCGGGTCGGGTTTTATTTAAAAAATAAAAAATATATATTTTATGATTTATTTTAATATTTTGGCACAGATCCGGTACATATCTGGTATACCCGATACATATCCGGTATATTGACCAAATGAGCTTGTCCGATATATCGGTCGTTGCCAGTTTTTAAAACATTGCTATACATGCAATGTTTAAAATTCGGTAACGGCTTATATACCAAACTAGCTCAACGTGTTGATATATCATATTTGTGTCGAGTATACTCGATTTGTAACGAAATAATAAAACAAATTATATTATTAGTGTGTGGAAATATATTTAATGCACTCTCAATTTATATTGTTATTACTTTGAAATAATTGGAGTACAAAAATTTACAAACTTCATATATTTTTTTCATATTAAATTGTAATGATTGATTTTACAAAAAAATACAAAGTATATTTTGATAATTTGTATATCACAGTTGCCACGATTATAAAATTTTAAAAATCAAAATTATCAAAACTATGAAAATATATTTATCAAAATATATTGATGTATTAAAATTGCATAGGGGAAATATAATGTATTGGGCGAAAGATAAATTTGATCCCCAAAGTTTCGAGTTTTGATAAATTTGATTATCAAACTTTGTACATTTTAACAAAATCAGTTTCCGATGTTTTAAAATGGCAAAACCAGTCCCCAAAATATTTTTTTGGCAAAAACAGTTCCCAAAATTTTTTGTGTGGCATAATTGGTCTCCAAAGTAACGTTACGCAAATTTGGTCCTCAAAGTTTCGAGATTTTGGCAAATTTAGTATTTAACGGCGTTAATGGTCCCCAAAGTTTGCAAAACGTGGTATATTTAGTCCTCTAACTTTTGAATGACTAATTTGATCCCCAAAGTTTACATAATTCGACATATTTGGTCTCCAATAAAATAAAATGTTATTTTTAAAAACTAGTATATATGTATATGATTTTCACGATACCAGAATTAAAGAAAGTATATACGGATACGTATGAAAATTGAGTTTTGAACACCAACTATACGAAATTAATGTTCCATAAATTGAATTTTTCGGGAAGATTGCGAGTTATATCCGATTTGTAATTTTCGACCGAACATAATACAACAATATTAATTTGTATTCCGAATGCCAATAGTTAAAGTTTATTAATGTTCGATGGGATATATTTTGTTGAAGTTTCGATAATATTGTTTCTCGAAATTTATTTTGGCGATTACTGACAATTTATATTTTGACGAAGCGTTTCGATACCGTTCAAAATATCGATTACGCCCCATTTTTTCCGTAACGGGTGGTATACATGTTATGAATTCCGTTTCGGTCCGGTATGATTATTAAGGTTTGTATACTCATATAAAAAATTCTTTAGTAAAAAAATTTTAAAAAATTAATTTTAAAATTTTCGGGTCGGTTGCGGAAAATCCCGGTATCGGCGATACTAATTTATGTTTTTTTAAATATATGTTTTTTTAAATTTTTTTTATTTTTTAAAAAATAATTAATTAATTTTTTCGGGTCGGACCCGGAAACCCCAGCTCGACCGTAACTGTAATACTAACGCCGTTAGATTAATCGGGGACTAATTTTACCCAATTTTTGAAACTTTGGGGACCAGATTTGTTAGTAGTTGTAAATTTTGGGGATTGATATTGTCAATATCAAAACTTGGAGATCAATTTTGACAAAATGTTAAACTTTGGGGATCTAATTTGCCAAATTATCCAAACTTTATAACCAAATTTGCCAAAACGTAAAACTTTGGGGACTAAATTTGCTATTCAAAACTTTGGAGATCAAATTTACAATTTCGTGAAAACTTTGGGGACGAAAAGGGCAATTTTCTCATAATTTGTTAGTTTAAATGGAAGTAAAAGAATAATATTAATGAGACGTTACTTTTGAATTGACCTAGAGGAAGAAATTGATTGGTTGGCGTTCCCACGGTCGGCAAATAAAATCATTCTTCTCGCTCTGGCGGTGACTAAATGTTCCCACGCCCACGTGAACTCGGACAACTCTGGCCTCCCCCACGTTTATTTTTACATTTCACCGCCATAACCTCCTTTCTCTTTCCATTTAATATTATTAATAGTATAATATAATTTACCTTTAATTCTATTAATTATAATATAATTATATTTATTATTTTATATATATATTGGTATATTATTATTTTTACGTAAATCACGATCATAATATTATAATTTTACCAAACATATTTAAAAATTCACGATTATCATATCTCACCACACCACACCACACCGCACCTCACCACATCTCACCACACCACAATTTTATAAAGCTATATCATACAAACTCATTATCTTATCGTACATACAATTCATTTTCTCTTTTTATATCACAAATTTCTCATTAATATATATCGTTTTTATTTTTCTTTTATTTTTCTTTTATCTAGAGATTTTTTCTGAAATCAAACTAATTTTATATTTTTATTTAATCAATTATATATATATATTATTCAATTTTCCCATTATAATTATATTTTATTAGGTTTTCATTGTTTTCTGTTTTTCGTTTAATTATTTTATATTTTGAAAATACACAATACAAAAACAAATTATAATTTAAATTACCAAATTAATTACATGTGATAACAATTTTAACTTTATTTACATAATTTATATTTGTAATAATTTTCTTAAAATAAGATAAAACATTTCTAATTAATTATTATATTTTTGAGTGATAGTTAGTGGTTATTTTAAATATGAATACTATACTACATAATTTGTTACCAAACATATGAATTGTGATATATATTTTTTATTATGAAGATTATGATATAGTTTTTTGACTCGGTTCTAATTTTTAAATAAAATAATATTACAAAAACAAAAATAAATATTTGAGGTTGTTGATGGTTACCTAGGTTACAAGTGTACACTTACAAATATTTCTTCAACATTTATAGAAAAATGTTGATAGTTTAATTAGATGCGAAAGAAGGTGCTCGATTCCTCCACCTCCCAATTACAAAAACTTTTTGATCGAGCGTTGTTTCAGTAGATCCATCAGTAAATCGACTAGATAATAACATGGAAGATTATAAGCCACATCTTTGTCGAATAACAAATCGAAGTCAAAATGATTGTGTCGGGCTCACCAACCCGTTTCGATACGGATGTGTGCAGAAAATTGGACTCTCCGTATGCATGGCTTAACATATAATGTGGAGTAGGGATGTAGGCGAATCGAACCGAGACGAACCTAAGTGTTTTTAAAGTTCGAGTTCAGCTCGAAATAGACATGATCCAATTCGGGTTCGAAACCTTAAAAAGTTATGATTTGATAGAGGTTCAGCTTGGCTCGAGTTCAAATATAAAGTAAATATATATTATAATATTATTTGTTCATGAATCGGTTAGCTCGACTCATTAGAATTGTTGATGTTCGAGTTTCATTCGTTATAAATTGAAACTCGAATCCTTTATCACTTCGACTTGAAAAGCTCACGTGGTTTAGACTCCTAGCGTGGAGTTCGGTCTAATAATTGAATTTTGGAAGGGATAAAGATAGAGTGGGGATTGGTCGCTGGTCCTCCATCTCAAAGTCTTATCCCATCACACATTGTCCCTAATATAAACAACAAATATAAATATAAATACAAAGTTGATTAATTATCATTCTCCTACAACACAACAAAATTTCCATGTTTCCACTTGTCTTTTTCATTACAAAACCTCTTTAAATGTCCATGTCTTGATACCCTTCTCTGTCTATATATCAACCCAACACAAATATACCTTCTTCTTCTCTCTCAAAAATGGCACCAGCTTACGCTTTCAGAAGGTTGAAGAAGCGTTCTTTGAAGCAGATCAGAGAGCATAAAGCGCGTTTCTATATTCTCAGAAGATGTATTGTTCTTCTTCTCTGCGGGCATGACTGATTCATCATCTGGAGCCAGATTTGTTTACAGGGACGGGATATGAAGATCTTGTCTTATCATGCTGTGTATAGTTTAGCTGCAGAAAAAAAATGTTGCATTTCTAGATTTTGTAATTCGTTTACGTGAGACAGTATTTTGACTTATATATATACCGTCGTTGTTCATTCGGTAAGTAATGAACCAAACGCATCGAATTTGGAAAATCAAATAACGAACAAATCAAATTTTACTATCCAATGCTTAACCGAATTTTCTCGAACGGTATCAATTCGATAAAAATTTCAATATTTAATTCGGTATTTGGTTTTTAACGAATAAAAAACACTCCCTCGTATATATAAGATATAAATGAATTTTAAAAGTTAATTACATTTTAACTATCATTCAAAAAAAATAGAGCTTACAAAACTATGTAGTGTCATTGTATTGCGATAAGATGAATATGATAATCATTATCGAGTTCTGAAAATTTTCGACATCATTGTAGTTTGATAAAATTATTATTTTAACTTTTATATAAATCTATTTATTAAAAAAAATAGAAATGACAAAATACAGATTTAATTAAATTATCACAAGGAAAACTTGTGAAAAATAGTGGTGATGTTTGGAAACCCAGTCCACCGTCCGGTGCGGTGAACGTACCGTAGTTATATTCTGTTTTAACCAAACATCATTAATAACTATGTTCATGTGACCGTAGAAAACAGTGATGAGTTCACAGTTGGGTTAACCTAATGGCCACTAGAACGCACCTGCAAAATGTCAATTTTACCCTTGATAAATTATAGTTTATTTTTTTAAAAAAATAATTTTGATCATAACTTCTTATATTCTATCAATTACGTGTTCAAACCATAAAAATATATATGACAATTTAAAAATGTAGTTTTGAAATAACGAATTTATCATAAAATAATATGAAATATAATTTGTAAGTTATAAACAATTATTTAAAAATAAGGGCAAAAAGTCATTTTATGACATCACGATCACTGCACCGCTGTTTCAAAAACAGTTTTTTTAAATCACGATCAGTTCACCTTACACACACAGTACATTTATCTCACCTCACTGCTATTTGTCAAACGCTGTTCCAAACGTACCAGTATGATGTGCTTGAGAAACCAAAGTTTTTAGGTGTTTGGTTGGTTTTTAAATTTTAAATACTATAATTTAATTATATATTTAAGAAAAAATTACAAGGGTAACCTTGGATTTTTGAAATAATGTAAATAAAATATTCTTAAAATTTAATAATGTAACCTCACTGCATCCGAATTTTGGAAACCGTTTCTCGATAACCCTTCTACTCATTAAATTATATTCTTTAAATTTTACATTAGTCTCTTATTAGGGTTAAACATAAATAATTTTGGAATTTCGTAGTCAACAAGAATTATTAAATTTTGAGAAAATGATATTTATAATTTTTAAAATACGAAAGATTTTAACACACATTATATAATATTTTTGTGTTATGTATGTAATTTACAAATTTTAAAAATTAGGAAAAGTGAAAAACATCACTCTTTAACAGAAAATTACAAGGTGTAAAATATTTTGTTAATTTGAATAAATGAGAAATTAAGAATTAATGTATTGGGCCTTAATATTTAATAAGGGAGAGCTCAATCAGAGCCCAGTGGCTACTCTAATGTGTACCGAAAAACCCTAGGTACCAAAATTGTTCATTCGGATTTGCGAATGCTGGCACGATGGAGATTATTGTCCCTCTTTCTCATATCAAATCGGGATGCTCATGCCCAAAATTGTATGCTTCAGTTCACCGCCGCGATTTCAAGCTTGAACGTAGTGTGGAAAAAGGATTTGAAACTCGATCAAGCAATAGAAAACGACAAGCAATGGAGGATGTGCGCTCGTGTCGTCAGAGAAGTTTTGAACGAGCCAGGTCAGGTAATTCCGATTCGTTACTTGGATAAACGCCGCGAACGGCTTCGGTTGAAAGTAAGAATCGAAACTTTTCTTAATAAAAACCCCGGATTGTTTGATAAGTATAAGGATAGGATCAAACCTAAATCTGATTTTGTTACTTTCCTCCGGCCCAGCGAAAGGCTGAATAGGTTTTTGGATGAGGAGAAAGTGATTTATGCGGAAAATGAGCAATACATCGTGCAAAAGTTATGTAAACTGTTGATGATGGCAAAAAACAGGGTCCTTAGTGCTGATAAGTTGGTCGAGGTAAAGAGGGAATTCGGGTTTCCCAACGATTTTATGGTGAATTTGGTTCCAAAGTATCCAGAATACTTTAGATTGGTTGGAGAGCCTGGCGAGGGAAAGTCATTCGTTGAGCTAGTTTCGTGGAACGAGGAATTTGCTAAGTCAGTTATTCAGAAAAGGGCTGAGGAAGAATCAATTTTGACAGGGATAAAGACACGGCCATCGTTTATATGGAAGCTTCCTTCAGGGTTTTTCCTCAAGAAAGAAATGAGAGAATGGATCAAGGATTGGCTTGAGTTACCCTACATTTCACCATATGAAGATGCTTCTCATTTAGAATCAGCTTCTCCAGAAATGGAAAAGAGAATGGTAGGGGTTTTCCATGAGCTACTTTCTCTTTCAATTCACAAGAGAATTCCAGTCCCAACCTTGGGAAAATTCTCTGAAGATTATAAGTTTAGCAATGCATTTTCAAATGTGTTTACAAGACATTCAGGTATTTTCTATATGTCCCTCAAAGGTGGGATTCAGACAGCGATGTTAAGAGAAGCATACAAAGGTGTCCAAATTGTGGACCGTGATCCTCTTCTTAAAATAAAAGATAAGTTTGTTGAGTTGCTTAACGAGGATTGTCGAGTGAGAGACGAGGAGTGGAGAAAAGGTAGAGAAAGCACTGGTAGAGATATTTTACTTATGGCTTTAGGAGAAAACAACTGAAGATAACATCCAAGGTTGAAGGTAAGTATGAAATATGCTTTGATCCTTTGTGGTATATTTGCAGGAATAGCTTGTACATTATTTTAGGTTCTCGAGATTGGCTTTGCATTTATGGATTGTTGTGAAATGGACAAAGCAATTTTTCTCCAGCTAATAGCATTGATGCTTTTGCCATTGTGGATGATAATTGATGCATGCCCCGGTTAGTTTATGTAAGAGCATTCCGGGTGGCGAACCACCTTAGGTGAATCGTAACATCGGTTGTAGATTGGAATTAGGGTTAGGGAAAATCGTAACATACCAATTTTCCCTATCAAATTGCCAAGGATTCCAATGGAAGCGGAAAATTAAGCGTACTTCTTTTGCGGTAGAATTATGATGAGTGATTCATTGGGAAGTTTATGGTTAGGGAATTGCATACTTGGATGATAAATTAACTATTTTGGAGGTGACTTTAACACAGTTTTGATGAGTTGAGCATTTTGATGATGAATTGTATACTTTGCAATTGCGAACGAATTGAACACGATGGAGATAATCTTTCACTTTTTCCTCGTTGTAATGATCATTGTTTTGTGTAAAATCCGATAATCACTAAAATTAATAATTTCAAATTATAATTGTTCTGTTACCGGTGATGTTTGGAAATCCAGTCCACCGTCCGGTGCGGTGAACGTACCGTACTTGTATTATATTTTAACCAAACGTTATTAATAATTGCGTTCATGTAACCGCAGAAAACAGCGGTGAATTCATAGTTGGGTTAACCCAACTGTCATTAGAACGCACCTATCAAATGTCAATTTTACCATTGATAAATTATAGTTTATTTTTTAAAAAAAATAAATTTGATCAATAACTTTTTATATTCTATCAATTACGTGTTCAAACTATAAAAATATATATAACAATTTAAAAATGTAGTTTTGAAATAACGAATTTATCATAAAATAATATGAAATATAATTTTTAAGTTATAAACAATTATTTAAAATAAGGGTAAACAGTCATTTTATGACATCACGATCACTGCACCGTTGTTTCAAAAACAGTTTTTTTAAATCACGATCAGTTCACCTCACAGCACATTACAATCATCTAATCTCACCGTTATTTACCAAACGTTGTTCCAAACGTACCCATTAACTCATCAAATTGTTCGCCTTTTTTCTTCGTGGTATCGAGCTATTTCTATGCAGGACTAACATTCCAATATTCCACAAGCATTAGTGTTAGATCGAGTTGGATTTTCGACTTGTTCCGATACTTAACGCAAAACGACGTTGATTTGATTTTGTTATTAATTTGTTTTATTCTTTGTCGTAAACGTAGTTTATGTGATCTCATAATGTTGTTATGGACCACTATATGCTTGCGTTTTGCGAGGCAATGAAATCCAATGTTTCACACCGTCATGTATACCACCGGAATACTTATCTATATTTTGACTTATACCGCCCGCTAGTGGATCGTATTTTTCGGGTTCGACCTGAAAAAATAATTATTTTTTGATTTTTTTTTTAAAAAAATAATGTTTGGTGCTGTTATGTATAACTCTTATACGATTTGAACACTTCGTGTTCGAAATGTGATCGACTTATATATAATCGTGTTCGTTCATTCGAATATAAATATAAATATGAACATTGTGCGAATATTTTTTCATGTTCATTTATAATTTGAACAAACATAAATATTTTCATGAACAAATATATTATTTTATTTATATTTAATAGAAATATATATTATTAAATATTAAAAATAAAAAAACTCTCCATATTTTCCTATTTTATTATAAATATGAAATTATATTCTTTTAATTTTTCAATCTCTAATCTAAAAAATCAATTATAGTATATATAATTTCAATATTAAATTCAAAAAAATTAAATAGATCGAAAACATGTTCAAACAAAGTATTCGAGCGAACATGAACATTCCTATAAGTATTTGAAAAATGTTCGAATATGAATCCCGGTTCGAATAAAAATATGAACGAACATGAACACAGAGAGTTCGTTTTGTTCAGATCGAATAACAACCCTATTGATATGTATATATGGCAGTATATCGGTCATAGCGGTCTAGATTAGAACGAAATTTCCTATCGGTATTCAAACATTGGTGGAATCGACCTTCAGCAATCGCGGTTAATGAAGCTAAATATTTTTGAAAATAAATTGGGAACAAATTTGTAGTTATATATATGGCTGTTATTCGATCCGAACGAACCGAACTCGATGTGTTTATGTTCGTTCATATTTTTATTCGAACGTGTTCATGTTCGTTTGAATAACTTGTTCGAACATGTTTATACTATTTGTATAAAGAGGAAGAGAAGTATCGAAAATAAATCGACAATGAGTTCTCTATGTGAAAGCTCCAAGGAGAATCGGAAGAAGATCATTTCTCACGCTCTAAGTGTCATTTTTATACACCCACTGTGTTGTATACAGTAGGGTGTCGTTTTGTGTCTGTCCTTTGCGGCTAGGTCGGCTAATGTCAGGCGGAACAGCCGTCGGGAACGGCTTCTCAGAGCTGCATGGCGCTAGTCCTTTCAGCGCTACTAGCCGGCTGTTACCTAGCCACTCGAGGCTCGTACGCCTTCGCCGGACCACGCCTCTGACAAGGCTGTCGAAGGTTGTCGTTGCATGGGAGGAGTAAGAATGGCCCGAAGCAGCGCGTGTAGTATGTGGACCGATCGGTCTTGGCGTGTGGAGAAGCTGGGCCCTACACATCGGGACCGATCGCTATAAGCGATCGATCGGGCCACGAGATCTGGATGAGCCATTCACTCACGTGGGCTGGATCTGGGTCTCCAAGTTCGACTTACATTATTTGGGCTCATCTGGCCAAACTTGGTCGTGACACTGTCCGGAGTATCGGGTTCCGAGAATCTCATCAAATGTATTTTTGAAAAATCCGATAATTAAGATTATGCAACTTTCAATAAATAATAATATTTATTTATCTATTTTGTTTTAGTTTAATATTATTTATTTAAACTAATGCGACCCCAAAGGTTATTGAACATAAGGACAAAAAGGAATCTTTGTTGTTAGCACTATCTAAAGAGGTCAACGGTCTAGAATATGAGCCAATGAAGGAATCTCAATCAAATTACAAATTACAAATAATTATATTTGTATATATAATTTTGTAGAGAGATAATGATTGGTTGTTTTATTCCAATCTTATCTCTTTCTGGAATGAATTTATAAGGGATTCATCACTTTTTTGCTGTTTCCAGCAATTTCCCATGTTTTTCATTTATTAATGTCACAATATATTAATTTGCTATGATTCGAATCACTTCTATTAGTTAATAGAATCTATAATTAAGTGCAATTATTATATAGAATGTTACAATAAATTTTACCTTACATAACCTCAATGTATCAAAAATGGGAAAATACATTAAAAATCATAATTATTTAAAAACAACTATTTTTTGCATATACATTTTGACATTAATTTAATAGATACGAATAACTTACCCAACGAGTGTATTTTCTATAAATCGAACCGAAGAGTGATGATGTAGAAGAAACCTGATTTATTTAACCACAAGTAATAAATATGATTAAATTATTTTTAGTTAAACATATATTTGATGTACATTAAACTTCCCTCTCACAAAAATGTAATAATTAATTGATGTCATATATCATATGATTTTATTTGACAAGATTTTTGTTCCAAATATGCATCTTAGCTGTCCTAAACCTATCAAATCCAATATATATCTACAAAGAATATATCCACTGAAATGCAATCATAAAGTTTTACTTGAGAATTGAAATTAATCGAACCAACTCTGATATCACGTTGAAATTATAAAAACTAGTCGAAATTAAGACGAGGGAATGTAAAAGAACGGAATTAAGGGGATGATGACATATATTTAAAATTTCATCACATGTTCATTCCGCAACTATTTTTCATAAAATTGATCGCATTCACAAATCTTCGTTCGATATCATGGGTTCCTCTCTATCACACCTAATCAACATAATTAAGTAATTAACACCAACATTTTGTTGAGTAAAATTCCCTATAATTATATATATTATCTATTTTGAAATTTACCCGAATATAAGAATAAATTTCCATGGCGATTAATAAAAGGTTAAAATTTAATATATAATAAACATAAAATTAACATAAAGTCATTAAAAGAAATGACAAAAAAAGAAAAGAAAAAAGAGGTGGGGCCAGGTGCAAAGAAGATTGGCGAATCATATTTCCCACTTAAATGAAATCATGTACGGATCAGCAGCATAAATACTCACGAATATCATCTCCTAATCTCCACTAATTTCAAGGTTACGCACAACTAATCCTCTTTTTTACCGATAATACCCTTCGTTTGTTTTAACGATTCAATCGAATTTGTATAATTATTTAATTATTAGGGAAGGGATTACATTAATGAATACCTTGAGCACACAATATAAATTAATTTTATCGAATAAATTATGAAAATTTATTTTAAAACATGTAAGATATATTTAAAATATGATATTCATTGGAAAAACTAAACAAAATATTCAATTTTTAAAATATAATATAACATGGAAATCAAGTGTATTATATAATACTTGTATTAAGAGACGTGGCGTGTTGTGTTGCTGTTCCTTTCCTACATTTGTTATTTACCAATTATTTATATATGTTATTCTATTAGACAAAATATAAAATGATTAAACAAAATTGCTTATATATATTACAAAAGTATACACAGCCGTGTTTTAATGATCAACAAGTTTCGGAGGATATCATTTGTAATTACTATGTATAATATATATTTTTATTTATAGTAGGATTAATAAATGTTAATCCCCCAATATAGAATAAAGTTTATTGTCAAAAAATAACATCATTAAAAACAACTATTAAAATTTAAAATTAGAGACATTAATTTTTCAATAAAATTTGATTCTTCTATCTCTCTCACTCATCCAACCGTTGATCTTATACACCATTAATTTTGCGCCATTGGATTATTCACTGCAGCCGAAGGATAAATCTAATTGGTCAACTAGACGCGGGAGCCGGCCATCAGTGGCAGAGTAGCCGGTCTCTCGGCGTGCCGGAGAGTGCTGGGCGATAATTATGGAGGAATCTGCTGACTATCGCGGCTGCCGGACGGGAGACCTTGTTATCCCAAGCAACCTCCGCGTCGGTGCTACGTTTCTTCAGAACATCCGTCACGTCGAGGCGGTGGAGCCGCCACCCTTTGATATTCTTCAGACGAAGAATTTTCTCCATCTGCCGGAAAGCGAGCTTGCTAGTATTCACCTCGACCGCGTCAATGGCTTTCGAGAGCAATTTCAGCCGAGTTTCCTCATCGTAAAAAGATTCTAACCGGAAAAAGTCATCAAATTCAGGAACTCCGATTGATTTCAGAATCCCCCTCGAATAATCTCCATTTGGTTGATAAAATTCCTTGACTTCTTCCACCATTCCTCTCTGAACCATTTTACCCACACGATCAGAAAGCGAATCGTGCAGCGCCGGCATCGCCGCGTCGACCCAGAGAAAACAGCATTCATATTTCGATCTGAAACTGGAATCAATAAGTGCTTCAACATAAGAATTTGATCCTCCGACAATAATCGGAAGATTCCCACGACCCAGAATCGATCTCACAGACGCAGACGCCATAGCTCTGAAGTTCGAAGCAGAGAATTCCGATACCGGATCTGCAATTCCAAGAAGATGATGCGGCACCCCACATCTCTCCTCATCGGTAACTTTATTTGTAGTTACATCTAATCCACGGAAGACTTGCATTTTATCAGAATTGATAACCTCTGCTCCGAAGTAACTAGCGAGCTCAATTGAAAGACGGGTTTTTCCAGTTCCGGTGGCTCCCATAACGACAACCACTTTATCCTCTGTTTGCGGCGGTGATTGCCTGAGAAGGAAGGTGGGGAGATTGAGAAGTGAAAGTGAAAGAGTCATATTTTGTGAACGTGGGAGATTGTTCTTCAATCTTGTTTGATGTTACTCTTGAAGAATTCTTTGTTTGTTTGTGAAGTGGGAAATGAATGGAGAATCTATTT